>PITA01013430.1:42611-57657 GCA_004023965.1 Spilogale gracilis | reverse complement strand
GAGAGAGAGAGAGAGAGAGAGAGAGAGAAAGAGAGGTAGAGAGTCTATTGCTAGAATAAGTTTCTAGACAACACGTATTCCAATATGTGAAGATCTATTTATAAGGGTCTGATCATTTGTGCTCTATAGCTACTAAAGAGAACAAGAGAGTTCCAGATTTGTTTAGTAGGTTCAACTGAATCTAAGAGTCTCGTCTGTAAAGTACAAGAAGTTCTGGAAAGCCGTGGATGTTTCCCACTTGCCCCCCTGAGACCGCTGATGTTTCTTCACAGCCTTGGGGATGGGTGACATTATTATTTTCAGACTGCAGCGATACATCAGCTAAGTAGATCCCTTCAGATCCTTTAAGATTTGTGCCTCTCACTCTCCTGTAGTCTCTGTGGGTAAAGAACATAATGAAATACTTGGTTTTAAATGTTGCTAATCCAAGGTACAACTTTCGTCTTCCTCCGCATGGTCTAAGAAAGTTGAGATAGAATCAAAGAAGAGATTTTGGCAACAAAAGGGGTTTGGGCTGACAGAGCAGATCATCAGGACACTGAGGAGCTGAAACAGATTTGTTGTGGCAGATCTACTTGCAGATATTTGAGACTTGGCTGTAATTGAATTTTTATTGTTCAATCAGAATGCAATACATCTACTGGCCTTTTAAATTTTTAATTGAGGAAACATATTTAAAGTTTTAAATTACTGGATCTATTTCACTTTGATTGGCCACTCTGTAAAACCAGACAGGGTCCATCTATCGTAGTACCATCAATCAAAGTGTGTTTTCCCATTTTATTTCCTGCCTCTACTATTAACTTGTCACTACCAACCTGCTTTTATTCTTTCACATGGTATGTGATGGATTAAGCTAGTTAGCTAGCTGGACAGATTATGTAGGGTACATTAACACTTGCTGTTTTTGATGGAGCACTGAACAAAACAAAAGCCGTTCCTTACAGAAGACAATTAAGCCTGCTCTTTGCTGTGTTTTGGACTTTGTGGTTCTCACTTTCTCTGAGTGGGCAGATAATGGCCATGCAATCATTTCAGTGCAGAAGCATTTAATTAGTTTCTTTCCTAAGAGGCTTCTGATGTAGCATACTCTGAGTAGCCAGCCTCCTTGCATCAGGCTTCCCTCTTCCCTGTCTCTGTGTCTATTTTTAACAGAATGACTGAGACACTCCTGAAGTGAACTAACTCCATAGGCTCTTTGTTTCTAAGAAATGGCGGTGTAGAGTTTCTGAGCAGACAGCTCAAGAGGTTTACTCCAATTTTTGGTGTTTAGTTGACCTAAGTTCCTGATGTTTTATTTTCTAGTATTTGGAGGCAGGATTGGACCAGCCGGGTGCTACTCAGCTACTCTAACCCCTGCCTGGTGGGCCCGGGGCCTGGCTTGTCTTCGCCCCACCAAGGGAGGCCCCCAGGGTGGCCCTAGCTGACCCACCTTGCTGCTCGGGGCCCACACCAGAGCACACCTGATGTTGTCACCACTTGCTCTTAGCATTGGGAACTTGTAAGTCTCCATGGAGATGCCTTAAACCTTCTCTCAGCACTTCCATGGGAAGGACAGAGAGCATCTTTCTGTGACCCTGGGCTCCTGCGGGCTTCGAACGCTGGTGGGCAACTTGACCCACATCTTTGGTAACGGTTAGGGACTGGGGTCAGGGCTCAGCGGTATTTCTAGTTGTCTCACTTCCATGTCCATTCTAACCTCCTGGGGCAGCTGGGGAGTTTGCTGGGTCACATGGCTTAGAAAAGAAACTGGGCAAGTTGCTGAGGAAAGACTTGGTCTCTGTTTTCCTTATTATCCCTGTATCCCTGAGAAGCAGTCTTGCCCAGGGGTCTTATGCTGTAAACTTCCTGCTGACTCTCTCACTGTGGCAGGTGGCAACTGCTTGGGTGAAAGCTGATCCCCAGCAAACTCTCTCAGAGGCCGGCTTAATCCCCACCTGTATGCAATGGGAGGCAGGCGTGGGAGTGAGCAGGGAGACCTGAGGCTCTTTCTTCTTGCTTGCACCTGTGGGCAGAGGCTGACTGATACCCCTACCTCCCCTCAGAATAGGAACAAGGCACCTGGCTTAGGCAGCTGCTCAGCCATTTCTTCACATTACTGGTACTTCTCTTAATAGTATTAACAAGAGTAAGGACAATAACAAATGATATCTTCTATTGGGGTGAACATGGGGCCTCTTGCCAGGATTTTAAAAAAACACCAGCTGCCTCAGTCCTCCATCTACATCATTCATAACCTCCCCGAGAGTGAAATGATTAGGACCTCACGTTATTGATCTCCTGCTTATGCTTTACATACTTTACATACATTACTGATCGTCTCAGCATCAAGAGCCTGGCTTTACTAGTCACTATATCCCAGGTGCTGTTTTAGGTTATGCATATCATTCAGTCCTCACAATAACCCTGTATTGTAGGGGCTCTTCTCTATCTCATGGAATCATGTACAAATAATCTTTTTAGATCAAAGATGTCTATTCCAATACCAACATGAGCAGTAGTAGTTGGTAACATGTCTTGAGTACTTACTATGTACCCGGCACTATTCAAAGCCCTTTATATATATTAATTCATTTAGTCACCTCAATAACCCTGTGACTATGATGTAGTTGTTGTTATTTATCCTCATCTTACAGATGAGAAAAATGAAGCCCAGGGAGATTAAATGATTGTTCTAAACTCACTCACTGACAACGCTTTGTGGCAGTGCTATAAGATGGGTGTCATTACTCCCATTTTAAGTGTTAATAATAAGAAAATCAGTGATTGTTTCTAGGTGGCTGATTTGAGTGGATTAACCCAGGAGGAAGGTAAAATGAATTCCTCTTTCAGAGCCAGAATTTAGGAAAGATTTTCCTTTTATTTAGGAAAATGCCTTTATGAGCCCGTTTGTTGTTGAAAGCAAGGTGGAGCTGAAGTTTGAACTAACACAGGGTGAGTGCTCTGCACAGTAAACGGTCAGGAAGTTGGAGCTGTCCGCTGATGCACTGAGAATGTTGAGGAACCTGGAAGAGAAGAAGGTAGGCATTTCAGAGAGAGGGTGAGAGGAGGAGCTAGGTAACATGGTGAGAGGTTAGGAATCTTGAAGGAGTGTTGTCAGTGAGAAACTCCCTGGGGAGGGAATGACCAGTGAATTTATTGGAACAGGGATGGCTGACAGTCAGTGTGAGGTTGTTTCTGCATTTATCATAACTACTATCTGTTCAGCCTAAACCTTCAATAAAAGGTTGCTACTCACACAGTCTAGCACTGGTGCATTGTAGGAGTAAAGGAGTAAAGTAAATCAACTTGTAGATGATTGGGTCAGAGCAGAGAACCAAGCTGGAGTTAGACTCACGTGGAAACAGGTGGGAGAGGCCCCCACAAACTGCCTTCCACAAATACACTCAAGGGGAGTGAACCATGTGAGGGCACGGGGGAGAGGAAACAGGGGGTGACTTGTGCAATGATCAATTATTTTCTAAAGTGGAAGGTGTGTTTCCTTTAGGGACTCAGCCTGAAGTAACAGAAAGCATGGTTCCAAATGGAGTAAACAGTAGGGAGATTTTTATTGCACCCAGCAGGAGGTCCAGAGGAGCGGGACCTCCAGGTCCGTTGATTCATTAGTTCAGCCATGTCATCAAGGATGTAATTCTTCTCACTCTCCTCTGCTATTTTCAGGATTTGGTGGTAGCAGGACAGCTGCCAAAGGTGCCTCCTAGCCCTGGAGTGGGGATTGCTATGGTATTGACTTCTGCTGGACATAAGTGCTTTGTGTCAGACTTACCACATGGCTACCGATTTGTCCTTGTAGCACTTCCTTGTTTCTTCATCAGGTTTCTGGTGGAATAAAGAGAAAAAAGAGGTGGAGAGAGGTAAAAACACAGCCTTTTCTGAAAGAAACAAGGCTGGTACAGAAATGGTGAATTCTAGGTTTGGAAGAATAAATATATAAAGTGAGCCTGAAACATCTTTCCATACCAGAGATCAAGAAAACCACTAAGGACTTTGGGGATTGTGTTAAAGATTTAGGAGTCAACTTGGAGGACTTTCACTGGCCAAAGATGAGACAACTTGAAAATCACAAATATATCTGCAAATACACTGAAGTACACAAGATATATTAATATACCTGACTTATAATGATCAGAAACACAATGGGTCACCTTTGTGAAATGCTCGGGGATGAATCTATTATTTTAAAAATAGGTAAATAAAAGCAAATAACTCAATCTATTAGCTGTTTTTTTCTGTGTGACTTGTTCCTCAGAACAACCAACTATTTGTTAAGAGAAAGTATTTCCTTATAGAAAATTCCAGTTTTTATTAACCAGACTGAAATGGAGAATATTAGATTTAAAATATGAATATTTCAATCTTTAGTGAGATAATTGACCTAAACAATTAACATCAATGCCTGCTAAGAGTTGAAAAGCTTTATAATCAATGAATCAGACTGGCAACACCTGGACTTGTTGATCAGTAGTAACATCAGGCATTACGCACCTCCTGATGGGATGCAATGGGAGTACACAGCACCACCTATGAAGTGTGCTTGCCAAAAAAATTGAACCTAAACATAATAATGGCTTCCAGTTGACAGGAAATATTGGGAAATAAGAATAGATACAATATATGGAGCTTTTTTTTATTCTGATTTAAACAAACCAAATACTAAAAAATATATGAGGCAAGAGAAATTTGAACACTAACGGAATATTTGATGATATTAGGAATTATTAACTTTTTCAAGTGTGATTATGGCATTATGGCTATATTTTTAAAAGCTCCATATTTTTTATGGATACATAATGAAATATTCACCTTTGAAATAATACAAAGTCTGGGATTTGTTTCACAATAATGTAGTGTATGTGCAGGGCAAATGAGTAGAGGCATAGGTGGACAAGTTGACCATGTACTGAAATCACTGGAGCTGGGTAATGGCTGTGTGTGCTTGACTCTAGTATTCTATTTGGCATATGTTTGATCTTTTCCATAATAAAGTGTGGAAAAGAAAAGAATTAGTGCTTGTCAACCACTTTTGAATCATTGTGATTCCGGGCTCTGCTACCTTTGCTTAGACAGGGGCCTTGATGCAAAGACTATGCCAGAGAAAAGCAATGGCTGGGTGAGCGGTGAGCGGAGGCTGGTTTGGGAGTGAGCACTGCATACATAGGACCATGGCTTTTCAGGTCTCGGCCATAGAAGTGTGCTCTTGTGTCTGCTGACCTCCTCCCATTTCTGCCCTATTCCGGACTAGACAGGAACAAACTGGGTAAAAAAAACTATGGAGGATTTGTTCTTAGGAATTGTGGTATTGGCTCTTAAATTAGCGTACCTCTTGTTGCTTATGCTGTGATTCTGGGAGTTACCACAGACAAGTCAAAGAAATCATTCTCTTCTACTAGTGGTTAAAACTTGATGTCACGTACAATGAATCTTGGAACACTGAAACAAACAAGCAAACAAATAAACAAACAAGCAAACAATTAATATCACCTCACTGCCGAACATATAAAGTCTTGGATCCTGTTAAAAGGTAAAGTCTGTAAAAAATGGCTGACGCTGTAACCTATAAATTTTCATGTTAAGATTCCAAGAAAAAACTCATTATGCGAGCATTCTGGTATTCATCAGGATTTGGACATTTTCATCAACCCTAGTAAACCTGTTAACTGGAAGGATGAGATTGTATCAATTGTAAAATTTTCTCCATTTAATTCTTTTTATACTCAGAGTATGTTATGGTTTGTATGAATTAGAAGCTAAAATGATATTTGATTTAATATAGAATTATATGATTGATGTTAATTTTTAGGCAAATTTTCATGATATTCCGGGAAGGTCACCATGATTTTAAGGGACTTTGCTCCTTGATCAAATGAGAGCAGAGCCCTGAGGTATAATTATTTACATTTGGTGTCAATGAAGGATCTGGTGAGTTAGATGGGATGTAGAATAGCTTTATTCTGGGTGAGAACTAAGAACAGAAAACCCAAACTCAACCCTTGTCTAGTTTAAGAATGTATTTCCCTAATAGCACTATATATGTGACATGACTTAAGTGAAGATTAAACTGTCTTAGGAGTATCCCCAAGGCTCGGAGAAATATTTAAGTGTATTCCAAGCTCCAAATTTCCTGGACAATGGTGACTGAACCTGCCAGGTCACGGATATGAGATTTATTTCTTACTTTAGAGGATACAGCTAGTTGTAATGACACAAAAATGGGAATTAACCAGGAACTTTTCCTTTCACTCCTTTTCGTGTTCATTTAAGTAGTTCACGATCACAGCCAAGGAATGGAGGCAATCGTTGTCACGAAAGGAGGCTTTAAGCCCGAGTATGGATCTTGAATAAGTCTGAATGGAAAGGGACACATTTAATTTAATTCACATGTTTAATCTGGCAAATTGGAAGGAGGGCAGAAAGCATTTAGGCCATCAGCTAATTAACTGTGATTGTGTCAGACCCCTTCCCAAGCTCAAGGAGGCCAGATGTTGCTAGGGGATGCCATGTTAAAATGGGGTAACTAGAACCCTGGAGGCTGTGAATCTTATAGTATGTGGTGTCTGTCAATTGTGTAAAACTATGCACAGTAGAATTTTTCATTTATCACCACAAGAGCAAAAAAAAACAAGTATAAAAAAATACTTTAGATCTGTGTGTCTTTGCATTCAAGTAGAATATAATCTTTGTATTATTAGCATCTCTCTAAAATCAGTTTTCTTGCTATCTTACCTCTTTATTT
The DNA here is from genome assembly GCA_004023965.1 of Spilogale gracilis. Classification (NCBI taxonomy): domain Eukaryota; kingdom Metazoa; phylum Chordata; class Mammalia; order Carnivora; family Mephitidae; genus Spilogale; species Spilogale gracilis. The sequence goes on along the minus strand of PITA01013430.1, from coordinate 50,924 downwards.
TATTTTTTAGAATTAATTTATTTATTTTCAGTGTTCCAAGGTTGATTGTTTATGCTCAACCCCCAGTGCTCCATGCAATACGGGCCCTCAGTACCCACCACCAGGCTCACCCATCCCCTTACTCCCTCCCCTCCAAGACCCTCAGTTTGTCTCTGAGTCCAAAGTCTCTTATGTTTTGTTTCCTTCCCTGATTTACCCTACTTCCCATTTCCTTTCTTTCTCCTACTGTCCTCTATATTACTCCTTATGCACCACAAGTAAGTGAAACCATGTGATACTTGGTTTTTTCTATTTGGCATGTTTACTCAGCATAATCTCTTCCAATCCAGTCCATGTTGCTACAAAAGTTGAGTATTCATCCTTTCTGATGGAGGCATAATATTCCATTGTATATATGGGCCATATCTTCTTTATCCATTCATCTGTTGAAAGGCACTTTGGCTCTTTCCACAGTTTAGCGATTGTGACCATTACTGCGATGAACATTGGGGTACATATGGCCCTTCTTTTCACTACATCTGTATCTTTGGGGTAAATGCCCAGTAGTGCAATTGCAGGGTCATAAGGTAGCTCTTTTTTTAAAATTTCTTGAGGAATCTCCACACTGTTTTCCAAAGCAGCTGCACCAACTTGCATTCCCACCAATAGTGTAAGAGGGTTCCCCTTTCTCCACAGCCTCTCCAACACTTGTTGTTTCCTGTCTTGTTAATTTTGGCCATTCTGACTGGTGTAAGGTGGTATCTCAGTGTGGTTCTGATTTGAATTTCCCTGATAGCTAGTGATGAGGAAAATGTTTTTCATGTGTCTGTTAGCCATTTGTATATCTTCTATGGAGAAGTGCCTCTTGATGTCTCTTGCCCATTTTTTGATATGATCATCTTCTTTTGGGGTGTTGAGTTCAAGGAGTTCTTTATAGATCTTGGATACCAGCCCTTTGTCTGTAGTGTCATTTGCAAATATCCTCTCCCATTCTGTGGGTTGCCTCTTTGTTTTGTTGACTGTTTCCTTTCCTGTGCAGAAGCTTTTTATTTTGATGAAGTCCCAAAAGTTCATTTTCGCTTTTGTCTCCTTTGCCTTTGGAGACGTGTCTTGAAAGAGGTTTCTGTGGCCGATGTCAAAGAAGTTACTGCCTATGTTCTCCTCCAGGATTTTGATGGATTCCTGCCTCACGTTGAGGTCTTTCATCCATTTTGAGTTTATCTTTGTGTGTGGTGTAAGAAAATGGTCTAGTTTCATTCTTCTATACTTAGCTGTCCAATTCTCCCAGCACCATTTATTGAAGAGACCATCTTTTTTCCACTGGATATTTTTTCCTGCTTTGTCAAAGGTGATTTGACCATAGATTTGTGGGCCCATATCTGGACTCTCTACTCTGTTCCATTGGTCTATTTTTCTATTTTTATCCAATACCATGCTGTCTTGGTGATCACAGCTTTGTAACAAAGCCTGAAATCAAGTAACGTGATGCCCCCAGCTTTGTTTTTCTTCTTCAACAATTCCTTAGCGATTCGGGGTCTCTTTTGGTTCCATATAAATTTTAGGATTGTTTGTTCCAATGCTTTGAAAAATGTTGGTGGAATTTTGATCAGGATGACATTGAAAGTCTAGATTTCTCTGAGCAATATAGACATTTTAACAATGTTTATTCTTCTGATCCATGAGCATGGAATGCTCTTCCATCTTTTTGTGTCTTCTTCAATTTCTTTCATGACTGTTCTATAGTTCCTCGGGTACAGATCCTTGACTTTTTTGGTTAGGTTTATACCTTGGTATCTTACGGTTTTTGGTGCTATAGTAAATGAAATCGATTCTCTGATTTCCCTTTCTATATTTTCATTGTTAGTGTATAAGAACACAACTGATTTCTGTGCATTGATTTTGTATCCTGCCACATTACTAAATTGTTGTATGAGTTCTAGCAGGTTGGAGGTAGAGTCTTTTGGGTTTTCCATATAAACTATCATGTCATCAGTGAAGAGAAAGTTTTATTAGGGTCCATGGTCAAAAGAACGAGGCTGATACAAAGCAAAGGTTAAGCAGAGCTTTACTTCATGACAAGCATCAGAAATGCTAACCAACCAGGGCTGATCGGGGTTACTTCCCAAAAGACAGAATGCGGCCCTGCCTATTCTTACAGGCTACCTTTTATAGGGGAAAACCACTCCCTGACCTGACCTGACTCATGGTAGCCTGACTAATTCTTTCACTCTGCTGATTAAATACATTTAATCCCCACAGAGTGGTTTACCAGGGGCTCTCCATTGGTCAGGGTCTGGGACATTAAGAGGATTAACTGATTGATCCTAAGGACTGGGAGCTGGCTTCCCATTCTTAATTTGCCTTTCCATACCTCCTGGGGATGGGAGGTTAAGAGGCTTAACTGATTGGGCATCTCCCCCAACCTGGCTTGCCTTTGTTTTCCAGGGACCCTTGCCCATTTGTCCCGGAGCTGTTTTTCTGAGTAAACAAGATGGCAGCCTGGATTCCAAAACTAGACCTTACAAGTTTGACTTCTTCTTTGCCAATTCAAATACCTTCTATTTCTTTCTGTTGTCTGATTGCTGTTGATAGGACTTCTAACACTATGTTGAACAATAGTGGTGAGAATGGGCATCCTTGTCTTGTTCCTGATCTCAGAAGGAAGGCTGTCAGTTTTTCCCCATTGAGAGTGGTACTCACTATGGATTTTTCATACATAGATTTTATAAGATTGAGAAATGTTTCCTCTATCCCTATACTTTGAAGAGTTTTAATCAGGAATGGATGTTATATTTTGTTAAATGCTTTTTCTGCATCGACTGAGAGTACCATGTGGTTCTTCTCTCTTCTCTTATTGATTTGTTCTATCACGTTGATTGATTTGCAAGTGTTAAACCACCTTTGCATCCCTGGGATAAATCCCACCTGGTCATGGTGGATAATCTTTTTAATGTATTGTTGGATCCTGTTGGCAAGGATTTTGTTGAGAATCTTGCATCCATATTCATCAGAGATATTGGTCTGAAGTTCTTCTTTTTGATGGGGTCTTTGGCTGGTTTGGGGATTAGAGTAATGCTGGCTTTATAGAAAGAGCCTGGAAGTTTTCCTTCTGTTTGTATTTTCTGAAATAGCTTTAGAAGAATAGGTGTTATTTCTTCTTTGAATGTTTGGTAGAATTCCCCAGGGAATCCGTCAGGTCCTAGGCTCTTGTTTTTTGGGAGGTTTTTGATCACTGCTTCAGTCTCGTTACTAGATATTGGTATATTCAGATTGCCAATTTCTTCCCGTTTCAGTCTTGAATCCATTTACAGGTTTCCAGGAATACATCCATATCTTCTAGGTTGTTAAACTTATTTGCATATAACTGTTGATAGTAATTTCTGATGATTATTTCCATTTCCTTGGTGTTAGTCGTGATCTCTCCCCTTTCATTCATAATTTTATTAATTTGGGTCTTCTCCATTTTCTTTTGGATTAGTTTGGCCAATGGTTTATTGATATTATTAATTCTTTCAAAGAACCAGCTGCTAGTTTTACTGATGTGTACTACTGTATCTCTAGTTTCTAATTCATTGATCTCTGCTCTAATCTTAATTGTTTCCTGTCTTCCGTGTGTGATTGGTTTAATTTGTTGTTGATTTTCCAGTTCTTTAAGTGTAATGAGAGTTGGTATATTCGAGATTTTTCAATTTTTTTGAGTGAGGCTTGGATGGCTATGTATTTCGCCCTTAGGTCTGCCTTTGCTGTATCCCATAGTTTTGGATCGATGTATCTTCATTCTCATTGGTTTCCATGACATTTTTTTTTTCATAATTATTTTTTTTATTGTTACTTAAATTTTTTTTCCAGTGTTCCAAGATTCATTCCCCATTCCCCACACCCAGTGCTCCACGCAATAGGTGCCCCCAGTACCCACCACCAGGCTCTCCCATCCCTCCACCCCCCTCCCTCCAAGTCCCTCAGTTTGTTTTTGTGTCCAAAGTCTCTGTTGTTTCATTTCTTCCCTGGATTACCCTACTTCCCATTTACTCTCCTTCTCCCACTGTCCTCCAGGTTACCCCTCATGCACCGTAAGTAAGTGAAACCTTGTGATACTTGATTTTCTCTACTTGGCTTATTTCACTCAGCATAATCTCTTCCAGTCCAGTCCATGTTGCTACAAACATTGGATATTCATCCTTTCTGATGGAGGCATAGTATTCCATTGTATATATGGACCACATCTTCTTTATCCATTCATCTGTTGATGGGCATCTTGGCTCTTTCCACAGTTTGGTGATTGTGCCCATTGCTGCCATGAACATTGGGGTACATATGGCCCTTCTTTTCACTACATCTGTATCTTTGGGGTAAATGCCCAGTAGTGCAATTGCAGGGTCATGAGGTAGCTCTATTTTTAATTTTTTAAGGAATCTCCACACTGTTTTCCAAAGCAGCTGCACCAACTTGCATTCCCACCAACAGTATAAGAGAGTTCGCCTTACTCTGCAGCCTCTCCAATACTTGTTGTTTCCTGTCTTGTTAACTTTGGCCATTCTGACTGGTGTAAGGTGGTATCTCAGTGTGGTTTTGATTTGAATTTCCCTGATAGCTAGTGACACTGAACATTTTTTTCATGTGTCTGTTAGCCATTTTTATATCTTCTATGAAGAAGTGCCTCTTGATGTCTCTTGCCCATTTTTTGATGTGTTCATCTTCTTTTTGGGTGTTGAGTTTGAGTAGTTCTTTATTTCCATTAAGTTTTTAAGTTCTTCTTTGATTTCCTGGTTGATCCAGAGATTCTTGAGCAGGATAGTCTTTAGCTTCCAAGTGTTTGATTTTCTTCTGACCTTTTTATGGTGGTTGAGTTCCAGTTTCACTGCATTGCGGTCAGAGAACACACAGGGAATAATCTCAGTCTTCTGGCATCAGTTGGACCCTGATTTGCGACCTAGTATGTGGTCTATTCTGGAGAAAGTTCCATGTGCACTCGAGAAGAATGAGTATTCATGCTGTTTTAGGGTGGAATGTTCTGAATATATCTATGAGATCCATCTGGTCCAATGTGTCATTCAGGGATCTTGTTTCTTTGTTGATTTTCTGTTTAGATGATTTGTCCATTGCTGAGAGTAGTGTGTTAAGATCTCCTACAATTAATGTATTTGTATCAATATGATTCTCTATTTTGCTTAACAGTTGGATTATGTAATTGGCTGCTCCCATGTTGGGGGTATAAATATTTACAATTGTTAGATCTTGTTGATGTATAGACCCTTTGAGAATGATGTAGTGTCCTTCTGCTGTGGACCAGAAGCATGGTTATTTCATATGGGTTCCCTCTGCAGGGCACGGAACTCCATGACCTCCCTCAAAGTGAGGGAGTTAGGTATGGTCTTGGTGATCAACGCCATGCAGCTTTGCATTCTTTGTTCTCCATTTTCCCCTGATTAGTTTTGAAAAACACTTTTCTCTTTCTACCTACAATTATATTAAACCTTTCTCTGCTCCTACTTTTAGCTTGCTTACCTCAAGCCTCAAGTTCCACCCTACCCTTTTAAAACATGATAATTAATAGAGATAATGAGAAAAACAATCATAGTAGTATGGTAGCTGCATTGAAACTAGCTTAGGTCAAATAAAAGAAATCTCATAACCACATGACCTCATGCTCACCTCCCTGAAATTAATGGAGGCAGAAAATTATGATAGGATAATGATTGATAAAAACCACCTGAGTAAAACACGTGATGTTCATCAGTAAAGGTCTGTTTTTGTAATTGATTGTTCCTGAGATTAGACTTTAACCAGAATGTATAAATAAAGAGCCCTGAGAACAATGTCTTTGGGAGGTCCCCACACCACTCTTCAAGTCTGGTCTCCTCATTTCGCTGACGCCGTCCCCACCTTTTGCTCCTGACTGTTGCTGGGGCTGACCCCCGGCAAGTGATGCCCGAAAAGGGATCTGAAGGTAAGTCCCCTTCCTTTGAGCTCCCGGCATCCTTCCATGTCTCTGACTACAGTCTTTATATTAAAATTAATTTGTCTGATATGAGAATCACCACCTGGGATTTCTTTTGAGGTCCATTGGCATGAAAGATGGTCCTCCTTCCCCTCACTTTCAACTGGAAGTGTCTTTAGATTCAAAATATGTCTCTTGTAAACAGCATGTGGACAGGTCTTGTCGTTTTAACCAGTCTGCAACCCTGTGCCTTTTTATTGGAGCATTTAGGCCATTCACATTGAGAGTGATTATTGATAGATATGTTTTTGTCAACATCATGTTGCCTGTGAAGTTCATGTTTCTATATATTTCCTCTGCAAATTTCTGTTCTGTGTCACTCTTGGGTTTGTTTCTCTTTTATAGAACCCCCCTTAATAGTTCTTGTAGTGCTGGCTTGGTGGTTGCATAATCTTTTAGACCTTGGCGGTCCCTGGAAGCTCTTTTTCTCTCCTTCCATTTTGAAAGTCAACCTTGCTGGGTACATTATCCTTGGTTGCATATTTTTGTCATGTAATTTCCTGAATATGTCATTCCAGCCCTTTCTGGCTTGCCAGTTTTCTGTGGAAAGGTCTGACATTATTCTGATGGTCCTCCCTCTATATGTAAGGGATCACTTCCCCCAGCTGCCCTTAAGATTCTTCTTTGATTTTATGATTCATGAATTTCACAATTATGTTCCTGGAGGCTTTTCTGACCTCACTGATCTTGGGGTGGGGGGTGTCCTCTCTGCCTCTAGGACATGAGCACTTGTTTCATTCCCCAGATTAGGGAAATTTTCATCCATGATTTGTTCTATATCTTTTAGGCTTCTCTCTCTCTCAACTCCCTCAGGGATTCCAATAATTCTGATATTGAAGTGTTTCATGGCATCATTTATTTCCCTAATTCTATTATCATGGGATTTTAGCTGTTTGTTCCAAGACTTCTCTTTTTCCTCCTTCTTGATCCATCTGTCTCCTAAATCATTAATGTGATCCTCAGCTTCACCTACCCTGACTGTTAGCATATTTAAATTAGGTTGCATCTCATTAATAGCCTTTTTAACCTCTGCCAGTTTGGCTTTTACTTTTATCCTTAGAACTTCTATGTTGCCACTAATGTTCTTCTCCAACTTAGCCATTGCTTGGACGATTGCTACCCTGAATTCCATTTCTGTCATATTGTTATGTTCATTTCCAGTAGTTCTGTGACAGGGGTTGCAGTCTCTGGGTTCTTCTTCTGTTGGTTGTTCCTCCTCTGAGTCATTTTGGCAAGCGGTGTTTGAGGGGATGTATAGCTGAATATAGCAACCACTATCCAGGCGAATTGCTCATTGGAAGGTTTTAGAGCAATCAGAAAGCACCACCAAAAAGGAAGAAAAAAGAAAAGAGAGAGAAAAAGAGAAAAGAAGCAAGAAAAAGTCCAGCCAGAATGGGCCCTAATGGTAGGATTTATATGGTACAAAAGTGTAACAGAGTAAAGAAAAAGACCACTGAAAGTAAAAGAAAGTTCAAGAGATCAAAAAACTAAACCGAACCCAAATGACCTCCAAGACCAGTATTTGTCTATTACAAAGGAAGAACAATTACACAGAAACACTGACAGAAGAATAGGATGGGAGAGTGAGTGCGGACCCTTGTTGTGGGCAAGGAAAATATTTCAGATACTCCTGGGTGTGTCTTGTTATTATTGTTTGAGGAGTCCACTATCTAAAGATATAGGGAGATTAAAACTGGTTTTTATATGGGGTAGTATTGAATAGGAATGCAGGATTACCTTTGAAGCCTATAACTATATGTATATTTAAAAGAAAAAAGAATAGGGGCACCTGGGTGGCTCAGTTGTTTGGGCAACTGCCTTCAGCTCGGGTCATGATCCTGGAGACCTGGGATTGAGACCATGTGGGGCTGCCTGCCCTGCGGGAAGCCTGCTTCTCCCTCTCTCTCTCCCCCTGCTTGTGTTCCCTCTCTGGCTGTGTTTCTTTCTGTAAAATAAATTAAAAAAAAGAAAAAAGAATAAAGGAAAGAAGAGAGAAAAAATGAAAAAAAAACAGACAAAAAAAAACAAAAGTCACAACAACAACAAAACACAAGTATGTGTTTGAAAAAAGTTCAAGATAAAAAAGTTATTATGGAGTGTTGCATTAAGTATCACGTTGTAATAATAAGGGGATTAAAAATAAAAGATCAAAAGCCATGACAATAAATTTTAAAATACAGTGACAAAATTTAAAATGAAGTTAAAAAGAAAATAAAGTGAAAAGGTGTATCTATAACGCGTTCAGCTCTTAATATATTGCCTTTCTCCCGATGTTGGAGTTTTACAGTTTTGGTGTTGTCCTCTTGTTCTCCTGGCTTACCTTCTGGGCAGGGAGG
>PITA01013430.1:0-42511 GCA_004023965.1 Spilogale gracilis | reverse complement strand
CTGCGTCTCTCCACTCCCTTCCTGGGGGCTGGGCTCCATGGCCACTTTGTTTTCAGGCTTTTATTCTCTGGAAGATTTGGGGTTTTTTTTTGTGGCTTTTTGCAGCTTTTTAGAAAGTCAGACCAGAGCAAGATGTTTGCGCCCAGACCTCCTTCCCAGAGTGAGTCCTCAGTTAGCAGCCCTCTGAATGGTGCAGGGCACACAGACCCGTATTTTCCCCTTTGTCTTGCCGCTTCTCACAACCTGGCGCACCTGCAGCCCCTGGTCAGACTGGTGCCTGAGGCCTTGCTTTTCGTTTCGCTCCTGCACCAGGGAAACCATGATTGACTCTGCCGAGAGAGTCTCTTTAGTGTACTCCCACACAGGAAGGACTGAGAAATCGCGGCCCTGCAGGTCGCGTCCTTTGCAGGTTGCGTGCGCCTGGCCCAAGTGGCAGAAAAAAAAGCAGTGTGTGGGGGGGGAAGTGGTGGAAAAGAAAGTAGCAATTTTAAGGATACTCTGCACCACCAGGCTCCCTCCCACGTGGCACCAGGGAGCACTTTCTATTCCTGGCCTGGTGTCCTGTTTTATGTCCCTGCCAATGGTGAAGACCCTTTGCTTTTCAGTGCTTTTAACCAGACTGCAAGTTGATGCTGGTCCCCGAGCACAGGGCACTTTCGTATTGGGGTATTACTTTCCACTGGGTCACTTCTGGTGGCTCCCTCCCTCTCCTATTGCTCCTCTGAAATTAGCCTCAGCAGTCCCACTCTGCTTTACCTCTCTGCTGATGCTCTTCTGCCCCCGTAGAGATCCAGAAGTGTGTACTCTTACACCCCAGGCTGATTTCATGGGTGTTCAGATGGTCCTGGTAGATAATTCAGCTCACTTCAGGAGACCATTTGAAACAGGCTCTCCTACTTTTCCTCCATCCTGCCCCCCCTCTACCTTACCTCTCTTATGCACCAGAATTATGCTGTTAACCACTCACATGTGTCTCCTGAGAACTGGGCATGTGGCCAGTCCAAACTGAGATGTGAGGATTAAATAATATCAGATTTAGAAGAGTAAGTGTGGAGAAAAGAATATAAAGTGTCCCATAAATAGTTTTCTTTTATATAGATTACATGGAGAAATGAACATAATTTAGATATATTAGGTGAAATAAAGTATTATAAAAATTAACTTCATGTGTATGTATATATATGTTACTTTATTTTGATTTTTTTTTTACTTTTTAGTAGCCATGAGAACACTCAAAATTATTATGTGACTCACATCTATTTCTATTGGACAGTGTTATGTTAAGAAACATTTGTGACATGTCTATTTTGTGGTGACTTGAGATGGATGGTGTGAGGTCCAGAGCTAGAGTCCTAGGCTGGAATTCTGGTTATCCACTTTATATGTGTGGAGATGGGTTCTCTTCCTCTCCGAGCCACAATGACCTGGGCTATACAATGGAGAGAGTCAGAGTCGCAGCTGCGCTAAGTGTTTATGAGGTTGCCTGAGATGTGCCTGGTCAGAGCAGACTACAAATCTTCTTTACCTTCTGCTGGTGCTCCTGCTCCATTGCTCCACCCCAGAGGAGCTGATCCCTTCTCTTCCTGAGATCACAGATTCAATGAAAAGGGGGCATGGGCATCAGTCTTCTCAACTCCCTACCTTCTGCAGTGCAGGCAACATTTCCTGCCATTTACTCTTACTCTGTACTTGCTTTCACACTTGCTTGCCATTTGAGCATTTGAAGATCGGAATTACAAAATCTCCTTGTTTCACCTACAGTGTTCTATATAAAAGAAAATACATTCTAAGTAATTGTTTAAATCACCAAAAAGAGGAAAAAATGACTTATCTGGGAAACACATGTGATTGTATTGAGTTTAGGGAATACCTTCGGAAATATACAGAGACCCTATGACATATGTAATATCTTTCATTTTTCATGGCAACCTATATGGTTATCAGACTGATTATGGAGTTGATTATGGAGTATAACCTTAAAGTGATATACAACAAGAATTCTCCCTCAGAGAGAAAGCTGTACTTTTTTTTTTAATGAAGAGAATGTGTATTGTCTGAAAATTGTTTGATGTTGCCAGAGGAGCCAGCCTCGGCGGAGTTGTGGGTCCTGAACCGCAGGCGAAATAATGACACGAACACAGAAATCTATGCAAGCTGACAGACCCGAAGTCAGTCAGGAGAGACCTATGAAGCAGGCTCAGGCACACGCTCTGGCTTTCTAGCTCTGGCTCTCTAGCTCTAGCTCTCTAGCTCTGGCTTTGGCCCTCTTGCTCTACTTCTCTCTCCTCTTCTGTCTCTCTACTGTCTGTCTGCTTCTCTTTCTGCTGCTTTCTTTGCTTCTCTGTTTCTGTCTCTCTTTGCAGGCTCTCTTGCTGTTTTCCAGCTCTCCTGCTCTCTCCTCTAAGGCTCTCTTGCTGCTTCCTCGCAGGCTCTCTGCCTTTGTCTCTCAGTCTCTCTCTGCAGGCTCTCTTGCTGCTTCTGCCTTTGTCTCTCTTGACTGACAGGGGCCCCAGTCTTTTATTATTGAAAAGTGAGGAAGTTCGGTGGTGCAGTTAAACCTTTAACTGCTTTTGCACCTGCCCTAGAGACAGGATTAGTATTGTTACTGCAGGGTACAGAGTGATTGCTTAAACTCACAGAAGCTGAGACCATTGAGGCAGAGGGATCAAGGAATACAGATAAGAGATACAGAGATATGATTACCAGGAGGAGGATTAAATGGAACTATATGTCTTGGATAAGCACACAAAGGACATATTGCCCTGACCCACAGGGTATGTGGCTTTCCGGATTCTAGGCGGGGAAAGCCCAGAGGGGCTTTCATTCACATTCACAGGTAGCTCCACCAAAGTTTTCCCGTGGCTTGGGCATGGCGGGAGGGGCGGATCACGCACCGTCCCGACAATCGTTGTCAAACATTCCTGTTATTCCCAAATTATGCTTGCCTGTGTGCTTTTCTGTTTCTATTAAAGGTAAAAACATGCTTTTTCATGTCTCAAATGAGCTAAGATAATGGTGATAGAATGTCACCCCTAAACCTGCTTTGGGGAAGAAAGGTGTTGTGATTGGGTGGCCTGCCAGCTCTGAGGACACAAGGGGCATGCACACCGTCCTCTGAGGGGCTTCTAGAGGCTTGCTATAGGTACTGGGTGCTTCTTCTTTGAGCTTCTCCCAAGTTTCAGAGGAGCTGCTTGTAGTCTGGAGTCCAGGCCCAACTGGATAAAATGAAGACCACACTTCAGATGGGAGGACAGAGACAGGGCAGGGACTTCCTGTGGCTTCGCCCTTCATTCTCTAGGGCAGGAAAGAAAAGTGAAGGCCCTTGGTCAGTCTGTTATAGAACCTAAGATTAAACTAATCTGAATGAGTGCTGGTCCAAACTGGGGGGGTCTCCCCGATGTGGCAGCTTTTGAAACTGGCCATCATAACGTTTATAAAATGTTGTTCATTCAGCATTATGAGGTACAAGAGAACTATGTTTCAGTAATTTCACTTAGATATGACTTACATGTATCGTACTGAAGGAAGGTATTTGGTGGAGCATGAGAATTGTCCCAGTCCTAGCTCAGAGACACCTCACTGTAAGGCACATTCAGAAAACGTATATATAAACCCTAAATATTAATTAATAGATTTCATTTATTTGTAGTGTCTGTACTATTAAGAATTCTGCTTTCTGGATAATGGAACTAATAAAAATGCTTCACTCCGCCTGGCAAAATGCAGAAAACAAATGATTTTACATAACCTCGGAGAGCCTTACTGCCGAAGGAACAGGTGACCAGAAGGCCAAATCGCTTCTGGTGATTTCCTCAGACAAAGTTGTAAAGTTAGACCAACCACAGGCCTTGGTCTTGTTTCAATTCCTTCTCTGGAGCTGGTCTTTGTGTCAGGTTCTCTTTGGGCCTATACTGTTTTGTGTCTCTATTTTCTTCTTGGGGGTGAAGAACACCTACTTGTTCTTCAGATAAAAACTGCTCTTGTGAGAATGAAACCAATGAAGCTTTAGTGACCTTGGAGCTTCCTAGATCCCACCGTATCAATGTCAACCCCCTGGCCAAGCTCCCAGGACCCCCCACTGCTGTCGCACACACCCTTTCTCCTACGAGTACGCTCTACTCCTTTTGTTCATCTCATCTGAAATTGCCTTCTCACTCCTCATGTTTCGGCTGACATTTAAGGCTTCATTTAAGTTCTTCCTCCTCTGTGAAGACTTCACTTTTTTTCCTTCAGCTTTTCTTAGTATATTTAACCAGTCCCCACACCGTGAATGCACTCGCCCATACTGCTCACTATTGCTTCTGGTGTGCAGATCGCATCTTCTTGCTCATGCCTGAGCAGCACTTGCCACTTTGCTTTTCACCCTGAAATCAAGGGATTGATGAGGACCCTTAGTTCTTACTACAGGGGAGATGTGGCTGACAAATAAAAACTGTACCAAATGGACTGAGGTCCCTCAAGACATAGCCAACTCCTTCTCACTGGAGGGTACCAACTAGAGACTACTTGCAAGGGTTTTTTCCTAGGCTGTAGCTCGTTGTTGGTGTTTTATACATTTTTGATGAATAAATGGGCTTTGGAAAAGACCAAATACCCAGGTGGGAGGGAGGACTTCTACTACCCTACAAAACGGTTGCTCACAGGGCGCCTGGGTGCCTCAGCTGTTAAGTGTCGGCCTTCGGCTCAGGTCACCATCCCAGGGTCCCGGGATCAAGCCCCGCATCAGGCTCCCTGCTCGGCGGGAAGCTTGCTTCTTCCTCTCACACTCACCTTGCTTGCTGTCTCTTTTTCTGTCAAATAAATAAATAAAATATTTTTTAAAAAGTAAAAAAAAATGGTTGCTCACTGAAAAAAAAAAGCCTTTGTTGCATTCATGGAAATCTCATTCGACAATGATTTCCTGCTCATTACCACATTTAATATTCGCAAACTTGTGAGAGGCATGAACCTCCCCCATTATGAGTGTGACACGTAATCCAGATGATGGAATAAACAAGGATGTGTAGAAAGTGAATGAGAGAAGGGGGCACAGAAATAATCAGAACACATTGCTCAGGGCGCCTGGGTGGCTCAGTCGTTAAGTATCTGCCTTCCGCTCAGGTCATGATCCTGGAGACCCGGCATCGAGTCCCACATCGGGCTCCCTGCTCAGCGGGAAGCCTGCTTCTCCCTCTCTCACTCCCCCTGCTTATCTTCCCTCTCTAGCTGTGTTTCTCTCTGTCAAATAAATAAAATATTAAAAAAAAAAAAAGAACACATTGCTTGCCGTGCTCTGGTTTCAGGGTGGTGGGGTTAGTGGTGGACGGCTTGGGAGAGAGGTCAGGAGTAGTAATGGGCAAAGTAATCCATAGTTGACTTTACTGCTCTGTTAGGGTTCTGACCTCTCTGTTAGTGTTTGAGTCTGTTGAACTACCTATTAAATCAGGACTCAATGCAAATATGCTGATTTTACTCTAGAACACAGAACTTAGAATTGCAATCTGGGTGTACATTTTAACTGAGTCACAGCTGCTATTTTGTTACCTAGTGGTAGAGTCCAAAAAACTCAGAAAATTTGAAAATATCAAACCATGTGTCTTCAGAGGATATATATGGAATTTATTTCCCACGTTGAAAATAATATTTTAATGGAATAGTATTTAATAAGTCATTATAAAACAAATAATGCTTATTTTAAAAGTAGAATATGTTAAAGGACTGAGGTAAACCGTAGTACTATTTTGCTAATACTTTCTTGTAAATCATGACAGTATAATGTCGATTCAGCAACAAAGTTATCAATCATATATTGTGTGCAAATCATGCTGTTGAGCACCTGTTGAAAGCTTCCGTTATGCTCCTCTTAAAGAGGGCATCATAGAAAGACTTGGGCAGCACTCCTAAGTGAGAAGCAGGAGAACGACAAATTGATCGATGTGTGTGATATGTGGTTGCATTTGTTTCCTCTTGCTGCGTTACAAATTATCACAGATTTAGCAGGTTGAAACAATAAATATTTATGATTCCACAGTTTCCCTGGACACATCTCAGCTGGGTCCTCTCCTTAGGATCTGGCAAGACTGCAATAAAAGGATTTGTTGGGCTGTGTTAACACCTAGAGCCCGGGACCCTCCTTCAGGACCCCTCGGGTTGTTGACAGAATGTAGTTCCTTGTGGTTATAGGATGGATTGAAGTCCTGTTCTGCTATCACCTGGGGTCTACTCTCAGCCCCTGAGGCCATGTGGTTTGTTCATAGAGATTCTCCCAACATGGCAGCTTATTTCTTCAGAGCCAGAAGGAGAATCTCGGAATTCCTTTGTCTCTGAATTATAGACCTTTTTTTGAAGGACTTACTTTATTAGGTCAGGCCTATACAGCATAATCTCCATTTTGATTAAGTCAAAATGAACTGATTGATCCCTTCACTATTGTGACATAATAAAACTTGATCACAGAAGTAAAACCCTAACTAACAAATTCATGGGTCCTGTCCCCACTAAAGAGAGGGGTTTATACAGGGCATGCCACCAGGGGTGAGAATTTTGGGACGATCTTGGAACTGTACCTACTACACTGGGCAGTCAGAAGGTAAAAACATCATTCTGTTTCTGATCTGCTAGGATGGGTTATGGGAGGGCATGTTTTTTCTCACATCAATCTCGTATACCAGCTGGTGTCTTATAATTCAGTTCAATTCTGACACTAATTACCTGGAGATACTGTTCAGATCTCATGGGTTAACTGTTCAAACTTTTCTTTTTTTAAAGATTTTATTTGGGGCACCTGTATGGCTTGGTTGTTAAGCATCTGCCTTTAGCTCAAGTCAATGATCCGGGAGTCCCAGGATCCCTGCTCGGCGGGAAGCCTGCTTCTCCCTCTCTCACTCCCCCTGCCTGTGTTCCCTCTCTAGCTGTGTTTCTCTCAGTCAAATTAATAAATACAAAATCTTAAAAAATATTTTATTTATTTGTCAGAGAGAGTGAGAGAGTACAAGCAGGGGGAGAGGCAGGCAGAGGGAAAGAAAGAGGCAGGCTCTCTGCCAAGCAAGGAGCTCAATGTGGGGCTCGATCCCAGGACTGTGGGATCATGACCCAAGCTGAAGGAAGTTGCTTAACTGACTGAGCCACCCAGGCGCCCCTAAGGGTTCAATCTTATCAGAATGCCTTCATTTTGGGTGTCAGCTACAAGTCCAGGGGGCACCTACGCTTCTGCATGGGAAATTATAAATTTGGGGGTTTTCATGACCACCCCTCAGGTTCAGTAACTTGCTAGATTAACTAATAGGACTCAGAAAATTACTGTATGTACAATTACTAGTTTATTACAATGGATACAAATGAATTGCTAAGTGAAGAAAGAAATAGGGTGGCAAGGTCTAGGGAAGTGTGGGCACAGCACTCCATACCCTTTCCCTGTGCAGGAGCCTTCCACCATATCGTGGCGGTCACCAACTCGAACTTCGTGAACCTTGCTGTCCCAGACATTTCACATAGGGTTTAACAATGTAGGTGTAATGGGACAAATGTTTGTGTCCCTTCCAAATTCAATGTGATAGCACTTAGAGAGGGGGCCTTTGGGAGGTAATTAGGGTTAGATTAGGTTATGAGGGTGGGGCCCTCATGGTGGGATTAGTGGCCTTCTAAGAAGAAGAGAAAGATTTTTCTTTTTCTTTCTCTGTGTGTATGCACCAAGGAAAGGCTATGTGAGGATATATAGAGAGGGTGGACAGCTGCAAGCCAGGAAGGGGGCCCTTAGCAGGGATTGAATCATTTGGCACCTTCATCTTGGGTTTCTAGCCTCCAGAACTGTGAGATTCTGTTTTTTAGGCCACCCACTCTGTGGTATGGTGTTATGGCAGCCTGAATAGGCTAAGACAGTGCATGTGATGGATTAAATTATTGGCCCTGGGATTGAACTCAGTCTTCAACCCCTGTCCCTTCCTGGAGATTTGGTGGAATTGGGCTGAAAGTTCCAAACATGCATTCAGATAGTGGTTTCATGTGGTGACCAGCCCTGATCCTGAGACTGTCCTGGCTCCTCCTTCATGAATCATCTTATCAGCATAAACTCGTGTACAGTCAAGGAGCCTCCTTAGAAGTAACAAAAGGCACTCCTATTTTTTATATATTGCTGATTCTTTATTGCTCCACAGAGGTTAAAACCAATTTTGTAAATCAGAATCTTGATAGGAAGTATCAATTAGGCCCAACCAATTCAGGAACTTCCTAGCAATACTGAAAAATGATGTAAACCAATTCATATGTATTTATCTATTTAAAAATATATATATCTCAACACTAAACTGCTATATAATAGAGTATACATAATATCTCAATATCTTTTGTTTTAATTCTCATTTTTTCCTACAGGAAATTCTTAACCAATGTTCTTAAGGGGATATCCCTTTCCTTGTTTTGTTCTAGATTTTTTTTCCCTTTAGTACCTTCATGGTTATTCCTGGTATCTTGCCAATCTACCTCTGACCTGGATCCATGGTAGTTTGGAAGTCTCATATGGACACCAGGACTGATAAAGGATTTCTGGAGAATTGTCAGTCTTCCTGAATAGATGTGTATTATGTTTAAGCTGTGTGGAGTCTTTGTCACCAGCTGTGTGTCTACAGGTGTGGTTTGTAATTGTGTTCCTCTGCTGTTGTTGATACTTAATAAGAGCTGCTTTTCTCCCTGTTATTTTAGTGGGGCTTTCCAATCTTTTGGAAATCTTCAAAAGATCCAAACTCCAATTTTTGCTTTGAGACAACAAAAGGAATCTTCATGCAAAGAAATGCTTCCAAGAGTTTTCTCCATTTTTCTTCAGCTATGTCCAATATTGCACGCCCGAATATATCTCTTTGCTATAGTTGTGTGTGTCACCACTTCATTTCCATGCATGCTCATGCTATAGATATAAACTGCTTTAAATGGTCCCTCATCTGTTCCTTGTTGATTTTACATGACTTTGAACTGTCACTGTGTATAAAATGATGTGTCCTTTTTATCCTTGACTGTCACCCAGCAAATAAGCAATGCCTGTCAGAGTGCCACAGGTGCAGGTAATCGTCAGGAATCAGACAGGTGAGGAAGAAGGGAGAAGAAAAAGACATGGGAAGGAAAATATGGAAGAAGGTATAGAGCAAGAGGACAGAAAAAGAACTATTCCACCTTATAGCAGAAGACGAGGAAAAACTCATCTCCAAATTGTCCAAATAAACCCAAAGCTAGTTTGGATGACAATAATGAAATATATCTAAAACATAGTTTTAAAAGTAACCTAGATTTTTTGGGGCGCCTGGTGGGCTCAGTCATTAAGTGTTTGCCTTCGGCTCAGGTCATGATCCCGGAGTCCCAGGATTGAGCCCTACATCGGGCTCCCCGCTTGGCGGGAAGCCTGCTTCTCCCTGTCTCACTCCCCCTGCTTGTGTTCCCTCTCTTGCTATGTTTCTCTCTGTCAAATAAATAAGTAAAATCTTTAAAAAAAGTAACTTAGTTTAAAAAAATATTTTATTTAAATCCAATTAACATATATTGTATTATTGAGTTCAGAGGCAGAGTTCAGTGGTTCACCAGTTGTATGTGACACCCAGTGTTCATTCCATCACGGGCTCTCCTTCATGCCCGTCCCCCGGCACCCCATCCCTCCACTCACCTGCCTCCAAAAGTAATTTAGATTTTTGAGGTGTTTCTTGCAGAAGTAGCTTATACTAGGATCCGAATGTGCTAAATGAGGAACAGGAACCAAGATCAGGGCCCAGTGGAGCAGAAAAGTGAGGAGTGAGGAGGCGGAACCTGGGTGGGCCTGGGGCACATGGCGCACTGGCATGCGGGACCACTGGTGTTGTTCAGGGGGCACCTTGCTTCAGGTCTCTGGTCAGCGTGGGGCAGAGCAGCACCAGGAGAGGGTCTCCTGACCCTCCTTGGAAGCACACTGACCTCTGAGACCCAGACCATGAAGAAGCGTAGCGCATCTGATTATGTGACTTTGACAAAATGTTGGAGAAATGAAAACAAATGGCTGAGCAGTCCCTGGAGGGATAAAGATTTCAGTCATTAAGCTCTTCGACCAGAAACACTGTGATTCAGTCATCTGGGATGATTTTATTCCATCTTCTATTATGGGCTGCACCACATAAATCTGTGTTTTATTGCTGGAGTGAGAGGCCAGAGGATTTCAAGATTACTTCTGGCACTGTCTGAGTTGGCTCACTGCTGTGCCAATAAGTGCTTGTGGAAAATTAGCAGCGATGACATTAATCACCTTTTCCGGGGGTTTCCTTTCCACCCTTTGTTTTGTCCTTCCTTGCAAAACAAACAAACAAACAAACAAACAAACAAAAGCAACAAGGGCCCCTTCAAATATTCTAAAATGCAAGTGTCTCAAGTGGCGTTAGAGAGTAGGGTGGTCAGGAAGAAGGTGTGGTAATCTTAATTTAGGGCCCTTGCAGGGGATATTAGGAGGAATCAGTCAGTTGTACTGTTGTTGCCTTTATGTACTCATGCCTGGAATTGTCTAGGCTGTGGCTGCTGGGAAAGGTAAGGGAAACAAGGAAAAATGGTGCTGAGGAACCTGAAAGTATGTCCGATCTTCTTTTTTGATTGACCCATTCAACTGGTGCCATATAGGAACAGCAGGGTGTGCGAGAAGTAAGAGGTGGATATGTGGACAGGTGAGGGACCTAAACACACACAGATACATACAGCCGTACACACAACAATACACATACATGCACTCATGCAGCTTTGACAAAGGCAATTTTTTTGGGGGTGCCACTGACCTTAACAATGGATGCCCTCATTCTCTGACCCACAATATCAAATGCTCTTACATCACAAGGTGATCTCATTTCCTCTCTCTCTACTGCTGATTCCTGGTCTTCTTTTCATAGCCCCAATTTCATCTCCCTTTTCCAAGTTACCTTCATGTTTGCCCTTCCTGTCTCTGAATTTGGGCAACTACCTCTACTCACTTGATTTTCAATGTCATCTCTCTATTGATAACTTCTAAAAGTTTATATCTCGAGCTTTGCTCTTTCTCAAGCAGGAATAGGTTGGCATGCAATTCAGCCCTTGGTGAGATAAAAGGAGCTAAGACAAAGCATAGCTTGTGTTTGCAATTGCACACCTGGGTCTGTGGGGGCAGGATGTTGTTATATGTAAGGCTGTGAAGGACTTGGAGTGAGGGCCATCTTGGAATTCTGTGTTTAGGGAAGTGACTAATGAGAGGCTGGGAGCCAGAATGCTGGGATTCAAATCCAGACTCCACTATGTACTTGCTGTGTGCTCCCACATCTCTGGTTCCTTGTCTGTGAAAGAGGATAATAGGATCTCTCCCCTAGGGTCATCACGAGGATTAAGTGAGATAATGCATATAAAATGCTGAGCCCTGTGCATAGTAAGGACTCAGTAAATCTCGACTATCAAGTCATTTGTTTTGTTTCTCTTCCCGAAGGGAGAAGAATGTCTTTTCCAAGAAGCACATAACAGAAAAGCAAAAGGCATTAATGTGGAAAGCTCTTGCTCTAGTGAAGTAAAATCCTGCACCAAGATTTGGGGCTTTGTGGCAGGGCTTCATTGATTGCTCATTATGAATATGTTGATGAGAAGTAGGTGGGGTCCAGATGAGTGAAAGCTTTATGACTGAGTTTATCCTGTATTCTGGGCCCAGATCTGAGCAAGCTGATTAAATAAGGCTGGGGCTGTGCAGGAGTGCCCTGCTTAGGCCTTTTGTCAGCACTTCCTTTGTAGATTCTAAGTTCCGTGGCCTAGAAATGGCCTTGTTGAAAATATTCTCTCAGGGCTTGAGCTTCGTGGAAGATCTTTATCAGCCACCAGATAATCTTGTCACCTTTTGAAAGAGGAAAGAGAAAGAAAAAAAAAAGATATTGGAAGGGGACAATGAAGAGCCAAAGAGAGAAGAGGAGAGCGAAGAGGTGGAAAGGTGAGGGAGGAGAGAGAATTCTTTCTGGAGTTTCTCAGACATGCACTTTCAAATAGCTCCTTTATGTCAGGCATTTTCCCAATATCCTTGTTCAGGCCTTGCATTCCTATAATAATCGAAGAGAGCTATACCAAAAGAGCTTCCTGCTGTCTGTCCCTTAGGTGTGTTCCCACAAGCGTTGGTAGTGGGATTTTGTTTTGCCAACATGGAGTTCACCATTCTCCTTTTCCATGAAATGGTGACACCAACTTGATTTTTGGCATCTGGCCAAGTTTGGGCCAGTATTGTTGGTTCCCTAGAAAGATCTTTGATTCTCACCTTGGAGGGTGCCAAGTGGGCTCAGAACTAAAAGACAAGACGTGGGTAAGGAACTAAAAAGGAAAATAAGGCCATGGGTTGGTCTGTCTGAGCACTCACCAGAGAAATTCTGGAATGTTGGTTGCCCTTTGGCAGGAGGAGTCCCAATCCCTGCGGCAGACTCTGGTGATGACCTGAAGGAATGTAGGGTTGGGTCCACCATGTTTGGGCAGGCATGCACAGAAGAGATGGGACAGAAGAGATCGGCTTCTCTTGTCCCGATAGAGAAGCAGGGGGTTCTTACCGAGTGTTAAAAGAGAGTCACTGGGGATGTCCTCTCTTATTCTGCCCTGAAGACTATGGATATGGAAACTGGTAATAAGAGCAATATTCTGGAGCTCCCTGTTTCCTTCAACATTGGTCTAGTTCTCTCAGCAGTGGAGGCATAACTGATGAGGGACAGAAGAATGTTCACCTAATTCAGCCCAGGAGACCTATAGACATCATAGTTTTAACAAGGGTCAATTATGTGCTGGTTGGTATATTCTTAAAGAGTCTCATGACTATCTGCATATCTCACCGATAGTTAATATTGAACTGAATGATAAGCACCAGAGAAGTCTTGTGACAGTAGTTTTACAAGTAGAAATTTGAAGAAAACACTTATGATCTAACACTCCCTGCATGTCCTCTCCCCCTTGAACACTAAGCATTTAACCACCAGCTTCACAGAACAAAAGTACAGCTCTTTCTGTTCATAGGTCCTGTTCCTATGTTATAATAAAAGCATCTTTTTGCACTGAAAACATCTCAAGAATTCTTTCCTGACTGTTTGCTTGTGGCCCCACATCAGTAACCATGATGGAGAAGCCTGGAAGATGGACAGCCATGCAACAACTTTCGTTTTCCTTTCCAAACCCCACTAAGACAATTGTAGAGGGATAAGATAGGTACAAACCCACAAGAACAAAGAGAAGGGTCAAGGAGGCAACCTAAGAAGGAAACTTTCCACAGGTTTAAGAAGCTGGAGAGTGGACTGGTAGTTGATTTAATAGTTTGGAGGAGTAGCAACTTTGTGCCCTCAGAAGGGGGAGGAAACACTCTGCTGTGTAGAACTTCAGCAAAGTCCCAGAACCTGGAAGGAGGGGTGAAGTATAAAGCTGAAACCAGGGGCATTGGCTGAAAGCCCGAGTACAGAGTTGCTGACTGCCCGGTACCCTCCCCCACCCACACAGCTGAGCTACCACTCCTCCGAGTACAGGCTACAGAGATGCAGGGTGGCAATGATGAAACTCAAAGCTGAAAATGGGAGACATGTAATAAAGGCACATACCTGGAATGGTGAAACACCCTCACCTCCACTGTTTTCTACAGAGCTTCCAGAAGCCCTATATTATACATATATATAAGTGTAGTTATATGCTGGGGGCTAGGTGAGCCTTCTCTGGAAGGATTTATGGTCCCACCAAATAAAAGAGCCAGTTTACAGATGTTTACCTTGTGGTGAGAGTCATAAGTTCACAAACTTCATGCACATTTTCAGTATTTCCAATCAGCATTTAGTAATTTATTTCTAATTATGAGTGGCCAAGCAGGGAATGGAAGGTATTTGAGGAACTCTTCCCATCTGTAATAAAGAAACCCAAAGAACATAGAATCTCCCCTCTCTCCAGTAAAAAGAAACATTGCAGGAAGCAAAATCAAATCTAAAATATATGTAATTCTATTCTAAGAGAGATGGGGTAAGTACTGTTGACTAGTGCTCAGCCTTTGAAGTCATCCCATGCAGTGCTGGCATCAGACATCCCAGCTGACTGCGACCTTGGAGGGGAGGAGAGGAGCACCTGCCTCTAACCTCACCTTTAGCTCCAGGGCTTAGGTGGGCCATAGAGAACTGATAGAGAAGCTGGATTAGGGCTGTGGCTTTCTTAACAGGGGTCCCTTAGTCGCCAAAGACCAGGGTAAGGCTGGGCCGGAGCATGCAGAAGGGACTTACGGCCACTGCGGCGTGTTGAACAGTGGTCGCCCTGTGGGTGAGCTGGCATTGCTGAGTGGACCCTAACAGCTCTGGACATGGCTGTGGGCAGGAGCAGAGCCTCCTCATAAAGCCTGGCGCTGACTCAGTGGAGGACGGAGTGGGGACCAGGAGCCAGTGAAGGTCTTCTGGGTGCTTAACACTTCTGGAAAACCAGAAATCCTCGTGTGCATACAGGAAGCCATTTGAAAGAGGTGGTGGAGGTGGTTTCCCGCTCTGATTTCCTCCCCACACCAGCATGTGATCTGAGGGGCTGGGCTCTGCAATGAACAAAAGTACCTTCTCCTGTCGAGAGCTGAGTGTGGAGGGGAAGTAGGAACCATGGCAGCCTGTCTGAGTATCACGTCTGCTATGGAGAGGTGTGCATAAATCGGCTCCTACGGAGCCCTAGAGATGATGGAACAAAAGTTTCTCCAAAAAGGAAAGTGGAATATTTTTCCTCTCCTATGGACAGATCATTATATGTAAAGGGAATATTATGACCGATCCTTGGTAGGAGAGCTGGGAAGAGAAGCCTCTGGGGATTTTCACCCCAATAATCTGAGTGAGGAGGCCAACTCTTGGTCTCTTTAATAAGGTAGGTAACATCAAGCAGGTCACAAGAGTGTGAACAAGATAAACTAACAGAGTTAGGAACTAGCAAGGGTTCCTAAAGAGCGATGGGTTCTAAAGATTCAGAAAAACTTATTTTAACTCCCCTGAAACTTAGATAGTTTCATGACTATGAGGAAGTCTACGGTGCTATGAGCCTTAGTTTCCCCAGGTGTAAATTGTTAACTTGGAATTGTTGCAAGAATTAAATGGGAATTCATTCACCCCATTCATTCAGCAAGTCTTATTTAAGCTTCAGATTTTTGGCTTCTACCATGTGTCAGGTGCTATGCTGTGGATGTAATTAAAGAACTTGGCACCACGTAGACGTTAACAAATGTTAGCTTCTCCTTTCAGATTGTTTCAGTTCTCTTGGTATTCAGTAGTCCCACTTAGGGCTTCGTGAACTCAGAGCTTTGCTGTAGGGGAGTAGGGCTGCCTGCTTGGAAAGCAGGAGGAAGTCATGGTAGATTATCATTGATGCTCTGGTGAGGCTTGCATCAGGCATGTTTTGGCATTATTTCCATCCCCTAGAGCTCTCTGCACTGGTTAAACTGTTCTGAATTTGGAGCCTTCTACCATGCCACGGGAATCCTCTGGGCCTGCCCAGCTCAGGCACCACTAATCAGAACTCAGCTCCGTCTTGGGGACACTGTTTATGGTGGCAAGGGGCCCTTTCATGTCTGTGGCTTTTGCCCTGTGGACAGCTGAAGCTGAGGTCACTTCCTTTCCCCAGAGAAGTAAATGGTCTGATGAGGTACTCAGGTCATGGGGTATGCTGCTGTCTGCTTACAACTTGACAGAAAGCCTCTGAGTAAGGATGACTAGCCACTTAGTGGACATTAATTACTGCTCACAGCGTCCCTGTGGGTCGGAGGACAGGAGGATTCTGATGTCAGGGCTGACACGCGGTGGCTGGTGGCAGGTCAGCACTTATATTTGATTAGGGCTGTGGCTAGTTTAGCACAGCCAGAGGGACCAGAGGGACCGTTCACAGTGACTTTCTTCTTTGTTGACATTTCCACAATGAGCCTCAGCCGTATGTTTCCTCTGTCCCACACCTGCATATCTCCTATTGATTTAACCTGTGGTCCCCAAGGTGCAGAGTCTGTTTTCTGCACTCTACCTTCCTTGACTGAAGAGGGTGTGGGTTTGTCCCAAGTCCTCATTTAGGGAATCCTTGCATTGTAGGTTTGCAGTGCTTCTGTTTTAGAGGCAGATTTAAAAAACACATGAGTAATTAATGGTGTTAACAAATTGGAGAAGCAAATGGCAGTCCTCTTAACGCTAACCTCTGCTTCCTGCAATAAAGCAGGGATTTGTATAGGTTTCTATGTGGTGCATCATTTTAAAACATCATCTCCTAAGCACTCATTAGTTCTGTTTTAGCCTACGTGGCATATGGAAGGTGTCAGTTGTGAATATTTATTGGGATTGAAATGGACTCTTAAGAGGTGAATGCTGAAGGGAAGCATCTTGTGATATTAATAGAGCCCATATATGTCACCCAGAGGATGACAGATGGGTTGGCCCTTCCCTTCTCTGTGGCTGCGAAACAGTTCCTTCTGGGGGTGGTGCAGAACAATGCAGGTTCTAATGGCCCTGCCTTATCTCCAGCTGTTGGGACTACGGATACTTCAGTTCAAGTGCAGGTTGGGGAGAATTTACCTGGCAGAAAAAAAATAAGAGGCAGATTTTCCCTCTCATTTATGTGAAGAGTTTAACATGGTGAAGAGAGACTTCAGCTTTGGGAGTGCCCATGGGACATGTTTGGCCTCTCTCCATTTCTATGGTAAATCCATCAAAACAAAAAGGGCTCTTGTCTCAGAAAGAGTGCTCTGGAGGTGAACACAGTTAAGCTAAAGGAAGCATTTTCTCTTTGATTTCACAATGCACTGAAGCAGCCAAAGACAGTGAAGGTGTCTTGGACTTGCTATAAGGTTTAAAAATATTGTTCAGTGAGAATCTCTAAAGTGGACATGAGTGCAGTTAAAGAGGAATTAATACATACTACACTGTATCTGTTGATAACTGTTTACTTTTTCCTTTTAATTAAGGTATAATTTGCATATAGTAAAATTCACCATTTTTAAGTGTGGAGTTCTGTAAGTTTGACAAATGCATATAGTCATGTAACCCACACTCAAACCAAATATGCAATAGTCCTATCACTCTCCTAGATTGTGTGCCCCTTTGTAGTTAATCCCTCAGCCTGATTTGTTTTCTCTCTATCATTTTGCCTTCTCCGGCATGTCTTTAAATGGAATTATATAATATGTAGCCTTATTAGTCTGACTTCTTTCACTTAACATCAGAACATTCTTTCACTTAATATTGCATACAAGACCCATCCATACTGTTGTATGTAATGATAATTTATTTCTATTTTATTGATAGGTATTCTATTCTACTTATATGTACCATAGTCTGTTTATCCATCTCGTAGTAGGGGTTTATTTGGATTATTTCCAGTTTTTGGTAGTTATGCAAAAAAACCCACCTGTGTACCTTTCTGTCTCTCTTTCTCTCTTTCTTTCTTCCTTTCTTCTTTCTTCCTTTCTTTCTTCTTTTTTAAGAAGATTTTATTTATTTATTTGACTGAGAGAGAGAGATCACAAGTAGGCAGAGAGGCAGGCAGAGAGAGAGGAGGAAGCAGGCTCCCTGCTGAGAAGAAACTCCGATGTGGGTCTCGATCCCAGGACCCTGAGATCATGACCTGAGCTCAAAGCAGAGGCTTAACCCTCTGAGCCTGGCGCCCCTGTGTACATATTTTCAAGTAAACTGTAAGTTTTTATTTAACTTTGGTCAATACTTAGCAGTGGGATAGCTGAGTTGTCGGTCACTTGACGTTTTACTTTATAGGAAAGTGCCACATGATTTTCGAAAGCAGGTGTACATTTTGTATTTCCAGCGCTTCACATCCTTGACATCACTTAATGTTATCAATTTTTTATTTAACCATTCTAATAGGCATTTAGTGGTGTCTTATCATGGTTTTAATTTGCATTTCTGTTATGACTAATGATGTTGAGAACTTTTTACGTTTTTATTTGCAATCTGTATGTATTCTTGGTAAAGTGTTTATCCTTTATCTGTTTGAAAGGAAATTGCATACTGTTAGAAAAAAATAGCATTTTGTTTTGTTAAATTTTTTTGTTTTGCTTAGGTTGAAATCTTCAAATAGTAATCTGATTAGATAAACTTACTCCCTTCCTCCCCGCCTCTAGCCACCAAAAAGACACTGAGATCAATGTTTAGTGTGGCTAGAACCACATTTTCTCTAAGTGAGACAGCGAAAAACTATATATGGAGCATTTTCCTGGATGGCTTGGGAAATAAAAAATAACTACTTCCATGTACAGGAGCCCACCCCATCCAGTGACATGGGGTCATTAAGCCAAGTTCCTCTCATAGAAGAAGAAACAACCATAGACAGTTCTCTTAAAAGGGTTACTTGTTTTTCTTAGGGCTATAAGACACCAGAGGATTACAGGATTCTGGTTTTTAAAATAGCCCTAAGATTTCCTCAGGGCAAATATTGATTATTTGTTACTTCAAGTCTTAAGTCGAGAAAGACAACATGCTTCAGATGTCCTTTTAAAAAAATGAGAATTTGATGCATCTGTAAGATTGACATAGTTCTTTCAGAGGTAAGACACAAACAGAAGCAAAAGTGACCTGTACTCTTACCAACTGGAGAATAAATAAGCATGAAATATTTTATTGTTTTGGTGGAATCTATTTTCAGTAGACTTCTTTAGGATTTTTTCCCAGCTCCCTCTTGATAACTACCTTCCTTCCTGTATTGTTTCTTTTCTTCCCCAGGCATGGGACCTCGGCAGCCATGTTTGTGGTCCCTAACCCCACACACCTCTGTGGCCAGAATTGATGTGATCAGAGGTAGTTCCCTGACTCAATCTGGGTTGACCAGGTCTTCTCTACTATCACCGAGTCTGACATGATGTCAATTTAGGTGGCATGGCATTTATTGCCACGTGGCCTTGGAATTAGGGAAACCTGTTCTATAAAAACAAATAAAAATGAGACTGATTCTTGGAAAGGTAAAGATTAAAGACAGAGAAAGGGGACTTCTGAGATTCCTGATGGTCCAGACATTAGTCTCTGCCCCTTCCCTAAGCCTCTCTACACTTGAAAACTGTGAGATACTTTAACATGCTTCCATTGAACTCTCTCTTAGACCGATAGTTGTTAGAGTTGGCTTCTGATATTAGGATCAAGAGGGTCTGAAGTAGCACCGGATGACCGTGGCGAGGAAACCTTTCTATCCAAGTTGGCATCCTGCAAAGAATTCTGTCACAAGGCTCACGAATGGTAAACTTAATAAGCTAGATAAGGGCACCTGGGTGGCTCAGTGGGTTGAAGCCTCTGCCTTTGGCTCAGGTCATGATCTCAGGGTTCTGGGATCGAGGCCGGCATTGGGCTTTCTGCTCAGCAGGGAGCCTGCTTCCTCCTCTCTCTCTGCCTGCCTCTCTGCCTACTTGTGATCTCTCTCTCGGTCAAGCAAACAAACAAACAAATAAATAAATAAATAATAAATCTTTAAAAAATAATGCTAGATAAATAACCAGATTTGAGAGTGACAATCGAATTGAAGGCAGGACTCAGTGAAGAATTCAAAGTTCTTCTTTATTGTCAACTCTAGTCAGATTCCCAGGATCTGAGCTTTGGAATGGATCTTAGAGGTTTTCAGTTCATTTGTCCAAACTTTCACATAGAGCAGAAGGCCTTTCTCTTGAATTCCACAGATGGTCATGTGATCTCTAATTCTATCAATTGACTAAATTCAGGGTCTATACAGACCTAGAAAGATAAATATTATTTTGTTTAAAATTCACATTTCTTTCCCCTGACCCTCTTCCAAATATTTTTTTTTATAGATTTTATTTATTTGACAGAGAGAAACACAGTAAGAGAGGGAACACAAGCAGGGGGAGTGAGAGACAAAGAAGCAGGCTTCCTGCTGAGCAGGGAGCCCGATGTGGGACTCGATCCCCGGACCCTGGGATCATGACCTGAGCCGAAGGCAGTCGCCCAACCAACTGAGCCACCCAGGCGCCCTCAAATATTTTAAGACAGTTGTTGTTCTAAGTACTCTCATGGGTTTCACCCCTAAGACCATCAGTAGATAATAAAAATTTTGGCAAGTAAGCATTCTGATCTGGCTGATCAAACTTACTTTTTGCTTCTCGGTTGTTTGTTGATGACTCATGTTTCCAGTGCCTTAGCTCATACCTCATGCACTGTAGACCACTCAGAAAACTCTGTGTACTTCGAGTGAGGACATTTTTGACAGTATGAAGACTGTACCTTTGCATATATCGAAAGAGTCATCCCCACTAACTGGGAGCTCACACAGACCAATGGTGGGGAAGAGAGAACGAAGGCACTTGTGATGGTGCCTCCACCTAGTAGGTGCTCAGCCTATTCGGTGAATGAAGTGAATTACTGGAGACCTCTTCAATGCTGTCCCATACACAGATGATTTATTTAAACACTTTTACTCTAAATGGAAGGAGAGTAACCTTGAAGATTGTGACTAGATTTCTCTCCCCTCACTTCAGAACAACAGCTAACTAGTGCCTACAAGAATAGCACCCTTTTGTGTTTTGTAGCTAGTTTTAAAGTGTCACAGACCAGCTGGGATTGGAAGTTCTCAGAACTCCAGGGGTGTTGGGCTGTGTCAAACTGATGAATTATGTAAAACCTGTTTTCCCTGAGTCTTATTAATCATCCTCAAGCAAATGAAGACATGCTAATTAATTTGTGGTGGTTTCTACCTGTAAATGCCAAGGGAACTAAACCAAATTAAATCTATTCTCTTCAAGACCAGCGCCCTGTTAAATACTCTATGACGTATCCAATTCAATTTGAAAGATGTGGTTCTTTGGAAATTTAGTTTGCTTGTGGTTTCAGAATCCTTAAAACTCCTTCTTGAAAGTGTAGCCCACAGTTTTATACATATAACTTGAAAAATGAATGAATGGAATTCATTGCTGCGATTTACAGAGGACCCAGCATACATCAGACTGCACGAGAGAGTTTACTTGTGTTATTTCATGGATAGGGATTACCAAAGCGCAGATGTAGGTATTATCATTCTAATTGTACAAATAAGGAAACAGACTTGGAGACTTTCTATAAACTTTCAAAGCCATACAAGTAATATTGACGTAAAATGCAAACTCACGTCTGCCTGACTCCATAGTCTGCGCTTTCTGGACTGTATCATCCTTCTCTCAGAGAGACAATCCACTGTGCACATGAACTTTTCAGCAGCCGGATGCCTGTGTGCTGTACATTGTGCAGTTTTTATTGTATTTGAAGAGCTAGGCCTTCCCATTTTATTTCCCCTATTAGAGAAAAGTATTAAGTAACATAGATTTAGGCCTCTAAATGATTTTCGTTAGAACAGCATCACATATACTACAACCCCATTCTCATTCTCTACTCCATGTGTTCTCTGATGCTCCCAAATAGCTCATTTCTTTTTGGTAACAATTTAAATATTATTGCCCAAATAAGAGGTACTTTTCCATCCGTGGCCATGACTTTGCCATGTTTAATGAACATTCCAGTAGGACTCTAGGGTGGCCAAGAGAAAGCGACTACAGTCAAAGATCCTGCACCAACCGCGGATGGTTTGCAAGGGACGGCACCGGAACCCGTAGGCTCTTGTCTAGTTCAGCATTTCTGGTTCCAGGAAATAGAATCCTGGGTCATTATCTTGGGTTTTTTGGGGGGCTTGGCGCTTCCTTTTCCTCATGCATGTCTGGGTGGTTGCTGACCCTCTTTCAAGGACTCAGGCACACTAGCAGTGCTGTTAAGAGGAGCCCTTGACACACGTTTCTGAAGATGAAGAGGTTGTGTAAACTCCCGTGCATCTGCTGCTTCTCAGGATGATACCTCCTTCACTCTTAGTTATTTTACTTGTTTTGTCCTCCCCAAACTATAGAAACATTGGTGTTTTCAATAAGCTTTCAGACTTGGGCACCTCTCCTCTTCACCGTTTCAAGCAACAGATGTCCCTGTTTTGTCAAAGAGCTAGTGAGACATACAAGAGCATGCACTCCTGAATCTGTCACTGTTATATAAGGTGCTTTCTTTTCGAGCCATTTTTTTTTAATCCCGTGAAATGGGATGATTTTGCCTGCCTTAGAGGGCTGTTCTGGATGAAAATTAAATGTGAATGAAATTAGCTCAGAGTCTGGCATACAGATGATAACAAATTTTTTTTTTCTTTTGTTAAAATGAAGACTATTGCTTTTTTATTTCTAAAAGTCTCTAGAGCCCTCTCTTATCATTCTTGCATATCATACATACATGCACACCACTTTTATGTGTTTTCCAGACAAACGTTTCAACATTATATGGTAGTGCTTGCAAATTTCAATTGGCATTAATCAGTTAAAAATTTCCTCCAGAGTGAAGAACAAGAAAATATGAATTAAAATTGCATTATAGAGGTGCCTGGGTGGCTCAGTGGTTAAGCCTTTGCCTTCAGCTCAGGTCATGATCCCAGAGTCCCAGGATCAAGCCCCTTGGCGGGAAGCCTGCTTCTCCCTCTCTCACTCCCTCTGCTTGTGTTCCCTCTCTGGCTGTGTTTCTCTCTATCAAATAAATGACATCTTAAAAAAATAAAATCGCATTGTATATTTCTCATTTTTTTTCCTGATGGCTATGTAGAACCTGCTTGCATGCACATGCACATACTGCCCCCTTATACTCCCTGCTCCTCCTTCCTTTTCAATGTCCTCACTGCACGTGTTTTCACTGTTGGATGTATTTCTGCTGGAACCGGAAATAGTGACAGTGCAGTGGCACAGGAATGTATGTGTTGGGTGGCATTGTCAAAACTCATGAAAAAAAAATGAGAAAAAAGCTTCCATTGTATCATGGGATAGCCAAATGGGAACATGACGTGGTTGGTGGGAGAGGAATGGTAATTGGGGGAAAAATTATTGCTTTCTCTGAAAGAAAAGAGATGGGTAGCAATGGGTGACTCTTACTTTTCCTAGAGACTGGATTGACTATGTCATCTGTCTTGGAAATAAAAGGAAAAAAAAAATCCCTCTGAGTTTTATTGCTCTTTATGGGGAAAGGGTACTAAACTCCTTCACTTTTTGCCAAAACCTTTGTGGAGGTTTCTCTTCTTGCTGAAATAATCTCTTCTAAAATACAAGCCTTTGCTCTATCTTTTCTTCCCCCTAGCATTATTTCATCAGTTTACATGCCCCTGGTTTGAATGCACCTGGTAATGCCAGTCAGATTCTGTGAGTGAGGTGCTCACCTGACAACAGAAGACAGCCCACAAGATTCCTGCCTCATGATACTCACTCCCTTGTGCAGTCTTCCATAGCGCTGTGGTTGAACGTTGTATCCAACAGAACATGGCAGAGTGATGGTATATTATTTCTGATACTAGATTATAAGAGATGCTACAGTTTCCATTTTGACCACACTCATTCTCGCTTGGACCATTTGCGCAGGAGGAAGTCAGTTGCCATGTTTAGAGGATGAAGAAGCTCTGTGGAGACGGCAGTGTGGTGAGGAACGGAGGCTTCCAGCAACAGCCATATGAGCCAGCCTTCTTGACCCTGTACCTTCCAGCCCCGATCAAGCCTTCAGACGACTTCAGCAGCCCCTGCTGGCAGCTACACAGTGATCTCATGAGAGACCTTCAACCCGAATCATTCAGGTAAACTAATTCCAGATTCCTCCTCTCAGAGACTATGGGAAAATAAATGTTTGTTGTGTGAAACCACTGTCGAACCCTGAGAAAGATCTGAGATT
This sequence comes from Spilogale gracilis, assembly GCA_004023965.1. Taxonomy (NCBI): domain Eukaryota; kingdom Metazoa; phylum Chordata; class Mammalia; order Carnivora; family Mephitidae; genus Spilogale; species Spilogale gracilis. Next base: position 18,863 of record PITA01013430.1, on the reverse strand, counting down.
TTACCCTATTTGTAAGGGAACAAGTAATTGGACTCCTGAGTCAGAGACAAGAGACTTGTATATTTATAGCAAAGCAGTCAGTATGAGCCCATGTTTGCTCTAGTTCCTCTCGCCCCCTAAGTCCTATGGAAGGTGAGAAAGATATGCAGAAAGATATTGCACACACAGTGCATTTGCCTCACAGCTGAGGGCTCTCAGCTTAGAAAACCCCAACCTTTTATAAGAGGAATTCAAGGAAATTTGCTCAAATTTTACCCTGGAGAGTTACATTATTTTTATTATATTGGACAGCAGACAATTCTGGTCTCTGGCCTAGGGGGATACACTGTCTTCATCTTCCAAGGTTGTTTGCTATACAAATATCCTGGAAAAGAGAATCTGGACCACAAGCTGTCAGTGCTTCTGCTCACAAGAAACATGAGGGGCCAGTGGAGACTTCCCTGCCAATAGCCACAGAATTTTGGAATAATTCTCTTCACAGCAGTAGGTAACTAATGCAATGGGGACATCTGAGCCTCGCCTGTCAGAGTGTGTGATGGCATGTGTGATGGACTGATGGACCGTATGTGGATGGCGTTGTGCTGTTGACAGACAATGAGTGCAGGGTCTTTGACTTCAGTGATTCGTGAAGGTGCAAGGGAGGTACAAAGCACTGGCTTGGAAGGTGATGAAGAGTGAGAAGAGGAAAGAGACAGAGGGAAGCAGTCAACAGTTGGAACTGATGGGATTTGACATGCTTACCTTCCTCTAGAAACAAAAGTTTATCTCGGGAATAGTTAGATTTGTTAAAGGAGAGAACTCATTATTTTGCATCTTGCTCTGTTAAAAAATCTCTTTTCATCTTTACTAGTAAACTGCCTTTTTGCAAAGCATGGGGATTTTTTTTTTTTTTTTTGTGGTTCTCTTTCACACTTTCTTCTCTAGTGAGGGAAAATGAAGTACAGTTATGTTGAGCCAATCCATAGAGAATCAAACTTAGATAATTCTCTGTGAAAGATATAAGAAAGAAGTTACTTAAAAGAGTCTATTTTCTTAATTTATTTTTATTCTATGAAAATGAGGAATCAAATAAGGTATCGTGGGGCTTTCTGCCATTAGCCAATATCTTCACTGTTCTCATGAAATCAGAGGAGACAAAGAATTGCGAGTGGTTTTAATTTGAAATGATATTTAGTCTTATATTTCATTCAGTTTTAGGAATATAAAGTTTTAGGAACATTAAATGACATCCTTCATGGAGTATCCAAATGTGTGAATGAGCTTCCACCAGCCCATAAGAGAGAGGACCTAAGATGCTCAATAGACATCGTCACTCCAGACTTCTCCCAGGTGCCCACTGACTGGACAGGGCCCAGGGATATTTTGTTAGTTCTGCAATACATAATTCTAAAACTAGTTGCTCAGATTTTCATCAAGATCTCCCTATACAGGTACCCACGGCAAATTACACACTTGACTACCACTTGGAAATTTAAAAGTGTGGGTTAAATGCCAGTTCTTTAATCTAACTGAAGTCTTATCTTCTTCACCCTTTTACACGAGAACTGCAGTATTTATCTCTCAATGTTGTTGTAAAGTTTAAAAGTGCTAAAGTAGAAAAAGGGTTTATTCCTGTGTTTGGCTTATAAGAAATGCTCAATAGATGAAGGTAAGTATTATTAATCTAGAGATATTTTTTAAACAGTGAATCGTGGAACACTGAAAAAATAAAATAATATAATTTAAAAAGGTTTCATTTATTTATTTGTCAGAGAGAAGAGAGAGCATTCACATACAAGCAGGAGGAGTTGCAAACAGAAGGAGAATCAGGCTCCTTGCTCAACAGGAGGGACTTAACCCAGGACCACAGGATCATGACCTGAGCTGAAGGCAGATGCTTAACTGACTGAGCCATTCAGGTGCCCCTTAATCTAGAGATACTAAAAATGCTCCACCATGGGTTACATTAGGTCATTTCAAATGCAGTACAGTCCTCTTAGATGATAGCTGTCTCTATCATGCCCTATTTGATTATATTACAGGTCAGTTCATAGTTCTGGTTTGTACAGAAGTCTCATTTATGTGGTGTTAGCCATGTCCTTCTCTTCTCTGGCATATGGTAAAATCTCTCAATGAGTGTTGGCTTTTTGGTGCTAGCAAAAGAATAAATCCCACCCATTGACCAAACTTAGCAAAGCCTGACTATTCTCAAAGCATATTGATTTTAACTTTTTCTTAAACAGGAAGGATATTCACAGAAAATTTCCCTACAGACTAAAATTCCTAATAAGTTCAACCTGTTTTGTGTCTAAACCCCACAAACTTGGTCCAAGAGAAGGCCACGACTGTGTTATCCTGCAGGTGTGAGGAGGAATGTAGTGCCCAGAGTCTCGGCCCTTTTGCTAAATCTTCCCGGGGGGTCCCAAGTAGAGTGGCCAGAGGCATCATCGCCTACACACAGGTGCCGGCACAGTCTGGAGAAAATCATGCTGCAGTCTGGCAGTGAGAGCAGGTGTTCACATCCCCAGGGCTTCGAGGTGCTGGGTCTGAGACTGAGGGCGTGGCAGATACTGTGTCCCAGCCACATTCTCTTAGCACCTACCGTTTCTAAGCATGCCTGCTCTATAGCTTCTGCTGCTGGGACCTGTAAATCTTCGCTTAGGGCTCCCTCTGGCCGAGAGACCCCTGTCAGAAGAAGTCTGGGGCAAACAGGAAGTATGGGGAGTTAGTCCGTGGGGCTAAGGACTTGAATAATGCCAAGCTCCTTTGCTCCTCAGTTGGGAAAATTCCAAGATGTGTTCTGCCTTGTCTTCCAAAGTCTCCCAGTGTGAGTGAGCGCCCCTTTGTCCATAGTGCTGCCCTGTCTGGTATCATTCTCTTTATCTGCTTCCTTTTCTCTCCTCTTTCACTTCTCTGCTCTTTACAGTGTTTGCTAGGATCACCTTCCAGAAAAACCCAAAGCCTTGTCTCGGAGGAACCCAGCCTCACATTGCTTCACGTCCTCCCCGAACAATGATAACTGGTCCCGGAGGTGCTCATCTCCAGAATCCCCCTTCTCTGTACCTCATAGGAAGGAGGGAAAGAAAGGGGACTTGATGTCCTAACCATCCACTGTATGGGTGGTTTTAAAACATCCATCTCATTTATATCTAATTTCAATGCTATGATGTAGTATTCCGTTTTACAGGTAATGAAACTGACGCACTTTGACTGAGGTGATACAGTTTCTAGATGGAGAGATAGGACTTGATTCCAGGTTTTCTGACTTTTTGTCTAAAATGTTCTTGTTTTCAGTTTATTTCTAAAGCCAAGAACTGGTCAGGGGAAAAATAATGTACATTTCTGCATTCCATGTTATACATTTTTTTTTAAAAGAAGCATAATCATATAAGATCACTCCAAAGGTTTCATAGAACAAGTAGAATAAAATCTGTCTCCATCCTGTGCCATTGTGCATATTCTGGCTCCTAGTTATTTCTCCAGTTTCAACTTGTGCCTCTTGTCTTTCCCCATGCTCTTCTAACCAAACTGACCTTCCCTGTGTTCCACGCATGTGCCAAGTTCAGCCGGTATGTGACCTTTGTCCTTGCTGTTTCCTTAGCCTGGAATGCTCTTTAGATCCCTGTAGGGCTACTTCCTTGTCAGCACCCTAGTCTTTTGTGAATGTGACTTCTTCAGAAAAGTCCCTGACCATCATAGCTACCTGCTTCCTGCTCACTACCCTGGCCTTGCCCCGGGCATTCTCTATCCATTTTTAAAAAAATTATATTTAATGTATTTATTTCCTTCTTGCCTGTTTCCTAACCCTACTGGCACGTAAGCTGATCAAGGGCAGGGACCTCTTGTCTTGAGCATTACCCATTTCCCCAGGGCCTAAAACAGCGCCTGGTACAGTTTTTGTCCATTGAATTCATAACTAAATGAAGGTAAGGCAGTAAAGAAGGAAAATTCTGAGCATGTATGAGAAAGGGCCTTAAAGCAAATTTTGTAAAAAACTAAAGATTTATTTACCCAGCTCTTTGTAATCAGCAGAATTAATATAACTTGAAAACAAATGCATCTTGCTGACATTTTGGAACCTGTATGCATGCATTAATACCAATCAATTTAAGTGTGCGATTCACAGCATGCCATTTGGGTGAGAAATGCTGGAAAGGGAGAAGGTGGACAGCTTCTTAGCTTCCTTTCCCTGGGACATTCAACATTAGTCCAGTAAACTGGACTCTTGCGTTTAATTGAACGTTGGGGTGTAGAGTAGGGGTATGAAGAAAGCCTTAACCATTTTTTACATATGGACCTTACTTAAAAAACAAAGGTATGATTGTGGTTAAAAGGCCCACAGTTTAAGTCTTCCAAAATGTTGAGGTTTTTTTTTTTTTTTGCTTTATTGTCTTTTTTATTTTGATATTTGTAGCTTCAATCAATGAGCTTTTCAAGGTAATTAAGAGGTAGAAAATGACATGCCCGTGCTCATGTATTGGTTTTAATAATATCACTAGCTTTTCCTGATTATGAGGAAATATTATGTCTATATTTATTAGGAAATTTGGAGGTAAAGAAAACATAAAAGTAAAAATTATCTGTAATTCTTTTCAACAATGACTGCTAACATTTTGATGTGCTTCATTCCAGTTGTTTTTCTAGGCTTATGGATTTATATGTGTACTATAGTTCTTTGATTCTAAGATACACTATCTGTCATAAAATGCAGTTTGGTTTAGATACTGTATTTCAAGACAAATAATGATACATTTCTTTTTTACTTCAAAATTGGCTATTACATACCATTTTCTTCTCACAAAATTGAGACCAAGTTTCTTTCTAATTCTGAGTCTAAGGTTAAAGTAACTTTTGGCACCATAGCTGTATAGACCGTCCTTATTATGTGCCGCTTCCCATTATATGTGCTTCAAATGTTAACCCTTATGACATCTTTATCTGCAGTCTAATGTCAAAATATATTAAAAATTAATAGGATTTTATCTGCATTTTCTATTTGGTTAAACTCATAATTTTTTTCTTTATTGATTACACATCACAAGTTTCTCTTGAAATTCAGCCAGAAGCTCTTACTCATGGATTTTCAGGCCCAAATAATAGTCCTTCATAATGCACAAATCAGTCACACCAAGTTCTCCCAGCTTTAGATATTGCTTGACATATTTGGAGAGACCAGGCACTGTTCCCATATGTACTGAAAGAAATGACAAGTATGTCACAATTTAATCCTTTTGGCAGCTTATAAGTTCTTTTTGATATAAATTATTAAATGCATCCTAATTTTAAAAAATATCAAGTTGTGAAAAAACATGTACCATAGCATCAAAGATGTATATTATATGTGTAACAATAGGAATATCTTTATTTCAGCATGGTGGTTCTTAACTCTGTTGCATTAGAATCATATGGATATTAAAAATAAATCTACACCAAAATCATAACCTCAGATTTTCCAGAGAGGTCCAAGGAGTAATATTTATTTAAAAAGCCACACACACAAAATGACACATCCCAGAAATTCCAAAGAGTAGCCAGGATTGAGAATCATCATTTTAATAGCTGATAGATCAAGATTCTTTTTAGGGTAGGATTATTTTCCCTTATTTGGAAAACACCTTGATAAGCAGCCTGTGATAGAAGGCAGGACCCAGAGAGGAATGTTGCCCACCATCTCAGCTGCAAAGTAGAGAGGTAAGTGGCTTGCATGGAAAATGATAGAATTTATTTTATTGTTCTTGAAGGAGAGGTAGAGAGAAGGGAAGATGAGGAAAGATGAGCCCATGAAATGGGCAGCTTGGTGATTTAAGAGGCAAATAGCTGGTGGGGTAAAAATAATTTTCTAAAAACGATAATACTTCATGTTCAATTTGAAGTGGTTTGCATATTGTTAAATGAACTTCTCCATCTTCCAAATGCTTGATTTTTAAAAAATAATTAATTTTATTTTTTCAGTGTTCCAAGATTCATTGTTTATCCCCCACACCCAATGCTCTATGCAATACGTGCCCTCAATACCCACCACCAGGTTCACCCATCCCCCCACTCCCCTACCTTCCAAAACCCTCAGTTTGTTTCTCAGAGTTCAAAGTCTCTCATGCTTCATCTCCCTCTCTGATTTACCCCAGTTCACATTTCCTTTCCTTCTTCTAATGTCCTCCATATTACTCGTTATGCTCCACAAGTAAGTGAAACCATATGATAATTGGCTTTCTGTTATACTCTTGAATGTTTTGTTGTTTTGTGTGCTTTCTGTCCCTCCCCTCCTTGGTGGAAATTTAAGAAGGAGCTAAGCTTAAACTCTGGGTTGATGCAGGGCAGAACAGAGTAGTATTCTAAAGTTGCGGTGACTGAATATATCACCCTTCAGGAAATCTTAGAAGGGATTTTGCTTTTCCATGAGGCATGGAATTAGTTGTTTAAGCCAATTTAATTTGATATGTAAATCCAGGGAATCTTCATTTGGCACACACAAACATGCACCTATATCTCTATATTCATATTTTAAAATAAATTGGATCATACTGCATACTCAGTTTTGTATCCTGACTTCTTCATGTAATATAATGCCATAAACATTTCCCATATCATTAATTACTCTGAGTTTGAATTTTAATTAATACTCCATCTTATAATCATACTATGATTTATTTAAACATCTTGAGAGATATAGCGTGGGATAATGTAAGAACTAAGATTCTGCAGCCAGAGGCTCTGTCCTTGCTACATAGCTGTGTTTCTCAGGCAGACATCCCCACCCTGCTGCCTCCATTGATGATGCAACATTATTCTTCACAATAGGTTTTGCAGTTTCAATGGCTAAAAATGATGCACAATTGTTTTGAATTTGTTTCTTTGATAATTAACAAATTTGAATCCCATTTCACTCACTATTAGCATTTTACCAATTTTTTCCCAGATCAATTTTTCCGGATTAAAATGTTAATTGGATGGATATATGTTCATATTGCTCTGTTGACAATAAAAATATGAATCACTAGACAGAAAGCAGGTCTGTTTCAAAGAAATGATGTTGGTTTGTCAAATAAATTACATACCTACCTTTCTGAGAGCAAGTATTCCAAAGTTACTTACAAGTGGAATCAGACCCACCTGGAGACATCTCAATGACAAATCTCGCCAAGAATAAGATCGAGAAATACTTGTGAGAAGAAAGGGAGAAAACTAGTGAGCTGCCAGTTGCTCGAGGGTCAGAGGGTTATTAGCGAGTGACTTAGAACAACTGAGCATCATCAGCTTCATATCAGTGATGATCATGCACAGCACAGGAGGTGCTGATACCCAACCTGCCAGGCAATCTGGCCACGTTTACCGGGCTGTGCATGGAAACCACGGAAATAGCTCATACTCAGTCTAATGGCTACTTCTCAGCAGATCATTTCGTTAACTAAATCCTCATAACAATCACCATCGATGCGTTTTTGAGTGGAGGAGGGGAGAGTTTATTAAAAAGAAAAGGTCATGCTCCTCACTTTCACTCTTAAAAGGAAAAACAAGATATTTTCTAAGTGCTTTGAAAGGTCTTTTATAGAGAAGATTTGCTGATCCCAAGATAGTTGCACTCATGTCAAGCTGCAGAGTATTCCTGTGACTCTCTTCCATCTTTCTGTCCATGAGGCACCTGTTCACCCACACCATGTCTGCAGAGAGATCCTGATGAGAAAGGCTCAAGTTTGGTGCCTCTGTGAACCTGAGAATGAGAAAAGTTTGAGAGGAAAACGGGAATTTACAGCTACATTTAGGTGAGAGGGAGCAGTGGAGGAGGGTAATTAGAGAATGGGGAGTTTCTAAGATGTTAGAAGAAAAATCCTCTCTGACTTAGTTGGCCAGGCAGCCGGGGCTGAGAGCTAAAGGAGGAAAAGATGGTGAATGGACTTTCAGTTCAAAAGGGAGGGCTGAGGCAGAGTGGGAAGATTTTTAGAGCATGTGGATGGTCCCAGAGAGACCTAGATACCGTTTGACTCTGTTAAAGATATTTGGAGAATATAGATTTACTTAAAAATAGCCAAGCTGTGCAGGTCAGGCTTCAGCTCAGGGGAGAGGAAAGAGAAGGGCCATGACAGAGATCAACAGCCTTAGAAACAAATGCTTTCCTGCCAGCCAAAAGTCATGATCAGAGAATAAGAAATAAGGAGCTGCAAAGGATGGACTTTCTGAAAGGGAAGAACTGGAGGGATAAGGGGAATGGGTTAGCAAACCCACAGCATCCAGAAGAAGTCTGGAGATGGGGGTTGCAGCTGTGCATTATTGGGGTTTAACAAAATAATTTATTTTTATTTTGATAGCTTTCAGGCCAACAGGAAAGACCCCTTCCTTTCTGTGTATACACTCTCACTTTTGACAAAGTATCAAGAAGAAGGTTTCAAGCCATTACAATTTACCCCTAAACATAGCATGTACCTCCCAAGTACAGGACCAGTTTCTATGAAACCATAGCCCTATCACTGTACCTCAGGAAAAAAGCTTTAATTCAATGCCATTATCAACGGAGTCCAAGATCAGATTTCCCCAACTGTTCCTGAACTGTCTTTGTAGCTCTTTCTCCTCATCTCCCCAAATCCAGGATCCAACCGGGCTCACCACAGCATGTGGCAGCAGTGTCTTTCCTAGTCTCCCCCAGTCTAAGAGGGTTCATTACCTTCCTTTGGTTTGTTGCTGCTGCTGTTGTTGCTTTCCTTGTTTCTTAAAGTCGGGATTATTGAGCTATAATTTACATCATTATCAAAATATTTTGCAAGTCTACTCCTTGGGGTGTACAACTCTGAGTTTTGACAAACACGTACAATTATGTTACTTCCACCACAGTCTAGATAAAGAATGGTTTCATCTCCCTCCAAAATCCCTTCCTGTCGTTTTGCTGTCAGTGCCTCCCCTCCTTGAGTCCCTGACAACCATTCATCTGTTTTTTTTTTGTTCTTATTATTTAGCCTTTGCCAGAATTGTGACCATCTTAGCTCTCCTTTGTAAAGATTCATTTTTTCCCCTTTGTAATGAATAAGTGAATTTGGATAGGAGGTTACTTTGAGTTTATGTGAATATTTTGTTCTCCAAGAAACTTTTGTTCTTTTTGCTTTAACATTTACTGATGATTTTTCCTGAATCAGTGATTTTTTTTTTTTATTTGACAGAGAGAAACACAGCGAGAGATGGAACACAAGCAGGGGGAGTGAGAGAGGGAGAAGCAGGCTTCCCGCCGAGCAGGGAGCCCGATGTGGGGCTCATTCCCGGGTCTCTGAGATCATGACCTGAGCTGAAGGCAGTCGCTTAGCCAACTGAGCCACCCAGGCACCCCCCGAATCAGTGATTTTTATTATTTTTTTTCTTAAATTATGTTAGTCACCACACAGTACAACATTAGCTTTTGATGTAGTATTCCAAGATTCATTTTTTATGAATAACACCCAGTGCTCCATGCAATACATGCTATCATTAATATCTATCATTGGGAAAACCCATCCTCCCACCACCTCCCCTGTAAACTCGTCAGTTTGTTTCTCAGTGTCTACAGTCTCTTGTCACTCATCTCCCCTCTCTGATTTCCCCCTTCATTTTTCCCTTCCTTCTTCTAATGTCTTCCATGCTATTCCTTATGTTCCACAAGTAAGTGAAACCATATGATAATTTATTTTCTCTGCTTGATTTTATTTCACTCAACAAAATCTCCTCCAGTCTTGTTTGTGTTGATACAAAAGTTGGGTATTCATCCTTTCTGATGGCTGAGTAATATTCCATTGTATATATGGGCAACATCTCCTTTATCCATTTGCCTGAAACAGTTCTTATATTGTATTTCAGAGTGGTAATTTTACATTTTATCATTTGTTTCTCATTTTTTTAGCTGGTGTTCTTCTTTAAAGAGGAGTTTTTCTCTTTCTTTTCCCTTTCACTTTATTTTGAATCTCATAATGGACTTACAATTTTCCATGTGTTTTAATTCATTTCTGTCATTGTTCTTTTTTGACCATCAATTATGAGCATTGGCTGTCCCCTTGAGACAGCTTCTGGACTCACTAATTTTTAAGTACTTCCTTACTTTTTAGTACAAGATATTCCAGGATCATCTTGTATCTTACCTGTCTCAGACCTGGAATCAGCCACTTCTCCTAGGAGTACTGGTGACTTTTTCCTAGAGGATAGTGCAAGAGCTAAGTGCTAATTGTGCCTCATCACTGTGGAGATTTATTTCCCCTAGGGTCTTTTCAGTGTATCATTAGGATTATTATTTTTTTTGTTAATAACTCAAATTCAAAATCTAATAGACACTTACCAGCTCCTATGTCTCTTTCTCTTTCTCTTTCTTTAAGCAAATACCATTGCTCTCAACATAATAAATATATTTTCTAATTTTCTTTATCCTAAAAAACACAAAATGGTTTCAGAATTAATATATCACTCCACAAAGTACTAGAAGTCCCAGCAACAACAATCAGACAACAAAAAGAAATAAAAACAAAAGAAATTGGCCAAAAAGAAGTCAAATTCCCTCTCTTCTCAGATGACATGATACTTTATATGGAAATCAAAAAAGACTCCATCCCCAAATTACTAGAACTTGTACAATTCAGTAATGTGGCAGGATATGAAATCAATGCACAGAGATCAGTTGCTTTCTTATACACTAACAATGAAACTATAGAAAGGGAAATTAGAGAATCAATTCCATTTATTATAACTTCAAGAATCATAAGATATCTTGGAATAAACCTAACCAAAGAGGTAAAGGATCTGTACTTGAGTAACTATAGAACACTCATGAAATAAATTGAAGACACAAAAAGATGGAAAAGCATCCCATGCTCACAAATTGGAAGAATAAACATTGTTAAAATGTCTATACTGCCCAGAGCAATCTATGCTTTCAATGCCATCTCGATCAAAATTCCGCCAGCATTTTTCAAGTGCTGGAACAAACAATCCTAAAATTTGTATGGAGCTAGAAAAGACCCTGGATCACTAAGGAAATGTTGAAAAAGAGAAACAAACCTGGGGGCATCATGTTACCTGATTTCAAGCCTTATTACAAAGCTGTGATCACTAAAACAACATGGTACTGGCACAAAAACAGACACATAGACCAATGGAACAGAATAGCATGCCCAGATATGGACCCCCAGCTCTATGGTCAAATAATCTTTGACAAAGCAGGAAAAAAATATGCAGTGGAAAAAGAGAGTCTCTTCAATAAATGGTGCTGGGAAAATCAAACTGCTATGTATAGAAGAATGAAACACAACCATTATCTTATACCATATAAAAGCATAAACTCAAAATGGATGAAAAACCTCAATGTGAGACTGGAATCCATCAAAATCCTAGAGAAGAACATAGGCAGTAACCTCTTCGATATCAGCCACAGCAACTTCTTTCAAGACATGTCTTTAAAGACAAAGGAAACAAAAGTGAAAATGAACTTTTGGGACTTCATCAAGACAAAAACTTCTGCACAGCAAAGGAAATGGGCAAGAAAACAAAGAGGCACTCACAGAATGAGAGAAGATATTATAGCAAATGACACTACAGACAAAAGGCTGATATCTAAGACCTACAAGGAATTCTTCAAACTCAACACCCAGAACACAGATAATCATGTTTAAAAATGGGCAGATACTTCTCCAAAGAAGACATTAAAAATGGCTAGCAGACACATGAAAAAATGTTCATCATCATTAGCCATCAGGGAAATTCAAATCAAAACCACATTGAGATACCACCTACACCTGTTAGAATAGCAAAGATTAATAAGAAAGGAAAAAACAAACATTGGAGGGGGTGTGGAGAAAGGGAAACCCTCTTACACTGTTGGTGGGAATGCAAGTTGGTGCAGCCACTTTGGGAAATAAGTCCTCAAAAAATTAAAAATAGAGCTACCCTATGACCCCTTGCAATTGTACTACTTGGTATTTACCCCAAAGATGCAGATGTAGTGAAAATCAGGGCCATAAGCACCCCAATATTCATAGCAACAATGTTTACAATCACCAGACTGTGGAAATAGCCAAGATGCCCTTCAAGAGACAAATGGATAAAGAAGATGTGGTCCATATATACATGGAATATTACTCAGCCATCAGAAAGGATGAATACCCAACTTTTGTATTGACATGGACAGAACTGGAGGAGATTAAGCTGAGTGAAATAAGGCAAGCAGAGAAAGTCAATTATCATATGGTTTCACTTACTTGTGGAACATAAGTAATAGCATGGAGGACATTAGCAGAAGGAAAGGAAAAGTGCACTGGGGGAAATCAGAGGGGGAAATGAACTATGAGAGACTTTGTTTCTGAGAAACAAACTGAGGATTTTAGAGAGGAGGTCCATGGGAGGATGGGTGAACCTGGTGGTGGGTGTTAAAGAGGGAATGTATTGTATGGAGCACTGGGTGTGGTACATAAACAATGAATTTTGGAACACTGAAAAAATAAAATAAAATAAAAAACATAAAGTGATTATCTGAACGTTAAAAAAATAAAATAAAATATCCCACTATCAAGAATAACTTTACCAAGTAAAAGTTAAGACGTCATTACATTTTACTTGTTTTTAGGGAACATCCAGGGTAAGGGCTCTTTTTCTAGGAGGCTCAGGGGAGCCTCAGTGTAGGTTCTAGATTGTACTGATTGTACTGAGTTTATAAGCAGCCTAGGACTTGCGAGGACCTATAGTCTTCTCAGATAGGTAGAGAAGGATCTGTAATTGATTTTACAAGTTATCTGTAAATGATTCATTGAGATATATATATATTCAATATTCTGATCAAGTTTTATACTCCAGTAAACTGAATATTATAATTTGAGACATTATTTGCCCATTAATGTTTCTTGTTTTAGAGATTACTTTGATACTGGTATAACACCACCAGGTTTTTTTTTGCATCCTTATACTATTAAACTTTCCATCTTCTCCTATTTAATGTGTCTCCTATAGGTGATGGATATGTCTTTTCTTTGGTGGTGGTGATGGTTTCATGGGTATAACATCTTCAAACTCATCAGGTTGTATACATTAAATATGTCAAGCTTTTTACATGTCAATAATACCACAGTTAAGTGGTTTAGAAAATATATCTCCTTCTCTCTCTTTGCAGATGATATGATACTCTATGTGGAAAACCCAAAAGACTCTACTCCCAAACTACTAGAACTCATACAACAATTTGGTAACGTGGCAGGATACAAAATCAATGCACAGAAATATGTTGCGTTCTTATACACTAAAAATGAAAATATGGAAAGGGAAATCAGAGAATCGATTCCATTTACTATAGCACCCAAAACCATAAGATACTTAGGAATAAACCTAACAAAAGAAGTCAAGGATCTGTACTCGAGGAACTACAGAACACTCATGAAAGAAATTGAAGAAGACACAAAAAGATGGAAGAGCATTCCATGCTCATAGATCAGAAGAATAAACATTGTCAAGATGTCTACACTGGCCAGAGAAATCTATACTTTCAATGCTATTCCTATCAAAATTCCACCAACATTCTTCAAAGCGTTGGAACAAACAATCCTGAAATTTATATAGAACTAAAAAAGACCCCGGATCGCTAAGGAATTGCTGAAGAAGAAAAACAAAGCTGGGGACATCTCATTACCTGACTTCAGGCTTTCTTACAAAGCTGTGATCACCAAGACAGCATGGTACTGGCACAAAAACAGGGAAATAGACCAGTGGAACAGAGTAAAGAGCCCAGATATGGACCCACAAATCTATGGTGAAATCATCTTTGACAAAGAAGTACAAAAATATCCAGTGGAAAAAAGACAGTCTCTTCAATAAATGGTGCTGGGAAAATTGGACATCTACATATAGAAGAATGAAACTAGACCATTCTCTTACACCACACACAGGAATCCATCAAAATCCTGGAAAAGAACAGAGGCAGTAACCTCTTTGACATCAGCCAGAGCAACTTCTTTCAAGATACATCTCCAAAGGCAAAGGAGACAAAAGCGAAAATGAACTTCTGGGACTTCATCAAAATAAAAAGCTTCTGTACAGCAAAGGAAACAGTCAATAAAACAAAGAGGCAATCCACAGAATCAGAGAGGATATTTGCAAATGACACTACAGACAAAGGGCTGATATCTAAGATCTATAAAGAACTACTCAAACTCAACATCCAAAAAGAAGATGAACACATCAAAAAATGAGCAAGAGACATGAAGAGGCACTTCTCCATAGAAGATATACAAGTGGCTAACAGACACATGAAAAAATGTTCATCATCACTAGCTATCAGGGAAATTCAAATCAAAATCACACTGAGATACCACCTTACACCAGTCAGAATGGCCAAAATGAACAAGTCAGGAAACAACAAGTGTTGGAGAGGCTGCGGAGAAAGGGGAACTCTCTTACACTGTTGGTGGGAATGCAAGTTGGTGCAGCTGCTTTGGAAAACAGTGTGGAGATTCTTTAAAAAATTAAAAATAGAACTACCCTATGACCCTGCAATTGCACTACTGGGCATTTACCCCAAAGATACAGATGTAGTGAACAGAAGGGCCATATGTACACCAATGTTCATCGCAGCAATGGGCACAATCGCCAAACTGTGGAAAGAGCCAAGATGCCCTTCAACAGATGAAAGAAGATAAAGAAGATGTGGTGCATATATACAATGGGATACTATGCCTCCATCAGAAAGGATGAATATCCAACTTTTGTAGCAACATGGACTGGACTGGAAGAGATTATACTGAGTGAAATAAGCCAAGTAGAGAAAGTCAAGTATCACATGGTTTCACTTACTTGTGGAACACGAGGGGTAATATAGAGGACAGTAGGAGAAGGAAAGGAAATGGGAAGCAGGGTAATTCAGGGTGAGAAACAAAACTTGAGAGACTTTGGAGAATGAAACAAACTGAGGGACTTGGAGGAAGGGGGTGGAGGGGTGGGAGAGCCTGGTGGTGGGTACTGAGGGCACCTATTGTATGAAGCACTGGGTGTGGGGAATGGACAATGAATCTTGGAACACTGAAAAAATAAAATAAATTTAAAGTAAAAACATAAAAAATAAGAAAGTGTATCTTCTACAAATGTCTTATATATATTTTTAAACATTTAATTAATTTATTTATTTGAGAGTATATTTTTAAACATTTAATTAATTAATTTATTTGAGAGAGAAAGAAAGAAAGAGCGTATGTGTGAGTGCACATGGTGGGGAGGTCTGAGGGGGATGGAGAGGGACAGAATCTCTAGCAGACTCTGTGCTGAGCAGAGCTGGGTAGATCCCCTCTCTCATGACCCTGTGATCTTGACCTGAGCCAAAACCAAGAGTTACATGCTTAACTGACTGAACCACCAAGGTACCCCAGCATATAGTTAGTTATTTTTAAAATCTATTTTCTTCAATCTTTAACCTTTAAGGATTTAATTCATTTCCATTTAATGCAATTACTAATACATATGAGCTTAAAGCTATCATTTGACTATTTCCTATGTGTTCAATTTGCTCTAATGTTTTGTTGTGGTTATTTCTGTGGTTCTTTCTCTCATCTTTCTTGTGTTGGTGCAACGTTGTCTCCTGCAATGCCTCGTTCTTTAGTTGATGTCAGTCATTATTAATAAAAATTGTAGAGGTAATTTGAGGGTCTGAATGATGCTATATTTCTCCAGAGACTTACTTTTGTTTTTGGTAATAGTTAAAATAGAGGAAAAATCACTTTACTATAGCTGATCTGAAGCTAGGCTTTGATCTTGTAAGTGCTGCTCAAGTTTTGGTTCACCTTTACTTCACAGCTATATACTTTGGGGACCCCAAATTAAAACAGGGTTTACCAGAATCCCTCTCTTTTAGTGGATCCTGAACTCCATTTTTTTTTTGGCTTTTTAGCTCCTTGAAATGACTCCACTTCTCAGCCTCTGAAGTGCAGCTTTTCAAATCAACAGATGACATAGGGGAAAACTGGTGTCAAATGTTGGACTGACCGTCCTGCCAAAAGTTTGTCTCTCACTTCCCTTTTACTGAATTAATTCTGCAGTTCTCTGAGGACTTACATTGTTCATACCCCCATGTCCAGGTTTTTCAATTAAGGAGAGAGAGAGAGAGAGAGAGAGAGAGAGAGAGAGAGAGAAAGAGAAAGAGAAAGAGAGAGAAGAGGAGTGTTGATCTGCAACAGGCTATTTGTTTTATTACTGACTAATTATCCAATTCCAGGGTTGGAGTAAGAAGTGAGTTTTTTCTTCCATATAAGTAGTTTGTCATACTCTTGGCTGTTTGGCCTGAGAGTATTTTCTTAGCTTTAGGCTCTCTTCATCTTATGTGACGGTGTTCACTTCTTTCAAAGTTAGAATTTTGGCTTGTGAGCTGAGGTGACAGAGGCAGAACTGGAGGTCACTATGTAAGTATCTTGAGGAACTGCGGAGTATTTTAGCAAGAGCCCAAAGTCAAATTAGTGGTAGCCCCAGGAAAACTCTATCAGTGCCAAGCCATGGTGGTAGTGGTTTTGTTGTTGTTGTTTTTTGTTTGTTTGTTTCTTTTTGTAAAAGCAGCCTTAGAATGTACTTTTGAGATGTTATTCCTGGTTGCAGAGGCTCCAAATCTAATTTTCATTCTTGTTGGTAATATATAAAGTAAGGAGGATTGGTTCTATGCAACTAAGAATCCTGACTTGATAAATGACCTTTAGACAGAGAGACAGAGCTTTACTGACATTTATTATTCCTGAGAACCAGAGGAAAATGAAGGGCAGGGTCCCAAGCAAGATAGTGGTTTAGATTAATAGTTTTTCATCTCTCTAGACAGGAAGTGGGGTATGATGACATTAAAAAGTAATGGAGTAATATGGACATTCCATGGGGTTTCAGGAAAAACCAGGTTTTTCCTTATGTGGAGGGGTGGAACATCAATTCCACTAATGAATCTTAACAGATACTTTGGTCCTCCATGAAGCAGATGGCAAGAAATATTTAGAAGTGCATGAAATTTGTTGGGGGAAGTGTCTGTGAAGGATGAGTGGGAAGAGTAGGTGGGGGGACCCTCAGAATATGACACACATATGACACTTGTCAAAGGAAAGAAGGGAGTTCAAGTGGTTAGGAAGTCAGACTGTAGTGCAGATCTGAGGACGTCCCAACTAGATTTATTAGGAACTCTAGTGCAAAGACTGTCCATTAGTGGATTCCTATGTTGGTCAATAATGGCTATATCTTATAACCCATTGTGCACAGTGATTGGCTAGGAACAATTTAGGGATAGCATGAGCTTGGCATGAAGCTTGTAATGGATCCACTCTTCTAAGAATAGGTTCTCTCTTGAAGGGAGATTTGGGTAGTGCAGTCTCACATGTGTGGCTGTCACATATGACTACAAAGTTTTGGGGAAGTGTGTTCAGTTGCCTTAGATTATTCAGAGGATGTACTGTTCAGATAGAGGTAGTTTATAGTCCTTTGAAATATGTATTAAAAGGCAATCAAACTCTGGCATCCCCAAAATAATTAAGTTCAGACTGCTATATCAAGTTTCTAACCTTCAACTTAGGGCATAAAGCTTCAACTATAGCAGGGAACTATTTAGTTATGAAAAAAAGAAAGGGCTATTACAGAATGACTTTACTCACAATTAGGGTAGAAAGGGAAAACATGTTCCAAACTCCAGAAAATGGGCTCCAAAGTCTTATTATATGTATTTGATGAATTTTGATGAATGCATATACCTATGTTTATATCTTCTCCAGCACTTTGAATTGTCAGCGTTTTTAATTTTAGTCATTCAAACAAGTAGATAGTGATGTTTCTTTGTAGGTTTAATTTGCATTTCCCTGATGAATAATAATGGCGAGCATTTTTTTATGGGTTTATTACTCATATATCTTCTCTGGTAAAGTGTCTTTTCATATCTTTTGTCCATCTTTTATTGGATTGTCTTCTTATTTAGTTGTAAGAATTATTTATAGTCCAGATACAAATCATTTGTCAGATATATGTTTTGTGAATAATTTCTCCTATAGTGTGATTTCCTTTTTTATCTTTGTTTTCCAAGAGACAACATTTTTTAGTTATGATACAGTCCAATTTATCAATCTTTTATGGCTCAGGTGTTTTACATCTAATCTAAGGAAACTTTGTGCTCACCCCTAGTCAAAAAGATTTTCATCCTATGTTTTCTTTTGGAACTATTATATTTTTAGCTTTTACATTTATATAATTTTTATATATGTTGTAAAATGAGGGTTGATATTTATTTTTTCTCAAATGAATATCTATGGTTCCAGTTCTGGTTTTTGAGTAAATTTTCCTGTCCTCATTGAATTGCCTTAGAATCTTTGTAAAAAATTAATTGACCATGTAATTGTCTTTTTTAAAAAGGATTTTATTTATTTATTTGATGGCGAGAAAGACAGTGAGACAGGGAACACAAGCAGGAGGAGAGGAAGAAACAGGCTTCCCACTGAAGAGGGAGCCCATTGTGGTGTTCAATCCCAGGACCCTGGGATTAGGACCAGAGCCAAAGGCAGAAGCTTAATGACTAAACCACCTAGGCATCCCATAAGTGTTGGCTTTTATTCCCTTCCCTTCATCTGTATGTCTGTTCTTAAACCAATACCATCCATGTGTGTTTCTATTACTTAAAATCAGTGACTGGCAGTTCTCTTGTACTTCTTTTTAAAAATTACTTACTTTTAGAATCAGCTTTTCAATTTCACTAAAAAAATTTTTGGAATTTTTATTGGGATGACACTTGGTTTCATGATATAAATTATTCAAGGATTCCATTTAATGATTATTTGTTGCTATATGAAAATATAATTTAGTTTTAAATATTAATCTTTTATGCTGCATCTTACCAACTTAGTTATTAATTATGGTGGGTTTTGTATTGATTTCTTTTTTTTTTTTAAAGATTTTATTTATTT
>PITA01013429.1:47330-57665 GCA_004023965.1 Spilogale gracilis | reverse complement strand
ACAAGAGCACGCCTGAAAGCAACCTATCGGGCGTACTTCCCCTATCCCTTGCCTATATAACCCCTTCGTGTTTTAATAAACTTTGCAGCTTGATCAGAATTCCTGTCTTGCTGCCATTCTTTCGCGCCTCCTGTCCCATCCCCCTCATCCGTTACAGGTATCTCGGCGGACCCCGTTGATTGTCTCGCGGGCCGAGGCAATAGATTGTTCAGGAAGTTCTATTAGGACATTTGGGAAAATAATTAAATTACAGTATTAGCTCTTAGGATATATCACTTATCTCCACCTGAGCCCAAGTCCAAATGGATTAGAGATTTACACATTTAAAGATATATGAGAGACTAAAAGAAAATATAGGCAAATGTGTGTGTGTGTGGGAGATGTGGAAGTAGAGAAGCCTTTCTAAACACAACTCTAACTCTAAACCCTAGAGTCATAATAGAAAAGATGGCTTCATTTGACTCTATCAAACTAAAATAGATGGTTCATAAAAAAAGAAATGCAAATTCCTATAAAAACATGCTCATTCTCATAATTAAGGAAATGCAAATTAAGCATAAAAAGAATACTTTTTGCCTATCAGGCAACTTTTCAAAGTTTCAAAATCAATACTGGTGAAAGAGTGAGGAAAGAAGGAGTTGTTTTATACTTCTTGAAAGCACAACATGATACAACATTTGTGAAAGCAATTTGACACTACCAATCATATCTTTAAATGCACATAATTTTGCCTAAAAAGTACACTTTGATAGTATGGCAAAAACATGGCAAGGTATTTATTGCAGCATTACTTGTACTGACAACAACTATAACAGAAACAACAGGAAAATAACAAGTTAAGTTATAATGTATCCATGTGATGGAGTATTATCTAACCATTAAAAAAGCCATATGTACTGATATATAAAAATTATAAGATGCATATATAAATAAATGGGAAAATTCATGATACAGAATTCTTTTTTTTAATTTAAAGATTTGTATTTATTTCTTTGGCAGAGAGAAACACAGCAAGAGAGGGAACACAAGCAGGGGGAGTGAGAGAGGGAGAAGCAGGCTTCCCGCCGAGCAGGGAGCCTGATGTGGGGCTCAATCCCGGGTCTCCAGGATCACGACCTGAGCCGAAGGCAGTCACTTAACCAACTGAGCCACCCAGGTGCCCCTGACAGAGAATTCTTAAAAATATGTAATAAAAACATGATCACATAGATAATTTTTTTGAAAAACAATATACATACAATATAAATGTAGACATAGGTATATTATCTTGTTTCTGAAATGAAAACTATTAACAATAATAATAATTTAGGGGGAGGTTCCAGGGATAGAAGTATGCATTTATGTGTGTGTCATGGATGGGGGGAAGGAATGGGGAGATGAGTAGGAATCAACAGTGGAAAAGATTGATTTGAGCTAAACTGCCTTGAATGCCAAGTAAAGGATTTGGAACTCGAATATAGGTAACAGTAAAGAATTGTAGATTGTAGCAAATAAAACAATAAACAAAAAGGTACAGAAAGCAAATGAAAATGAAAACATGATAGTTCAAACCTTTGGGGTGCAGCAAAAGCAGTTCTACGAGGGAAGTTTATAGCAATACAGGTCTAATTCAAGAAGCGAGATAAATCTCAAATAAACAATCTAACCTTACACATAAAGGTGCTAGATAAAGAACAAAAAAACAAAACCTAAAAATCAACAGAAGGAATGAAATAATAAAAACTAGGGCAGAAACAAATGATATAGAAACTAAAACAAAATAAAACAAAAACAATAATCAGTGAAACCAGGAACAGTTTATTTGAAAAAAAAAAATCAATGAAATTAATAAGCCTTTAGCCAGACTAATCAAGAAAAAAAGAGAAAGGACCCAAATAAATAAAATATCACAAATGAGAGAGGAGAATAACAACTAACACTACAGAAATATAATTATAAGAGATTATATATATAATTATATAATTATAAGAGAATAATTTGATAACAAACTGAACAACATAGAAGAAATGGATAAATTCCTAGAAACATATGAACTACCACAACTGAAACAAGAAGAAAAAGAAAATTTGAACAGACTGATTGTGAGCAATGAAATTGAGTCAATAATCAAAAACATCCCAAAAAACAAAAGTCCGGGGCCAAATGGCTTTCCAAAAAAACAGAAAGAAAAGAAAACTTCCAAATTTATTGATGAGGCCAGCATTACCCAGATACCCAAACCAGAAAAAGACAACACAAAAAAAGAGAACTAAGGCCAATATCTCTGATGATAGATGCAAAAACCCTCAACAAAATACTAGAAAACTTGGGGTACCTGGGTGGCTCGGTTGGTTGTGCAACTGACTTGATTTCAGCTCAAGTCAGGATCTTGGGTTACAAGATGAGCCCCACCTTGGGCTCAGTGCTCAGCGGGGAGTCTGTTGTTCTCCCTCTTCCTCTCCCTCTCCCCACCACCCCAGAATGCACTCATGTTCTCTCTCCCAAATAAATCAATACATCTTTCCAAAAAATACTAGCAATGTGAATCCAAAAATATATTAAGTACACTCATCATGACCAAGTAGGATTTATTCCTGGGTTGCAAGGGTGGTTCACTATTCACAAATCAAATGTGATATATCACATCAACAAGAGAAGGGATAAGAATTATATAATTCTAAAATATAAAATATATAAACGATTCAATAAATGCAAAAAAAAAAGCATTTGATAAGGTACAACAATGATTCAAGATAAAAACCTAAAAAGTAGGTTTAGAAGAAATGTACCTTAACATAAAGTCCATTTATGAAAACCTACAGCTAACAACTCCCTCAATGGGGAGAAACTGAGAGCCTTTCCCCTAAGGTCAGGAACAAGGTTGTCCATGCTCACCAGTTTCATTCAACATAGTACTGGAAGTCCTAGCCATAGCAATCAGATAACAGAAAAAATAAAAGGAATCCAAATTGGTAATGAAGAAGTAAAACTTCTAGTATTTGAAGATGACATGATACTATATACAGAAAACTCAAAACACTCCACCAAAAACTCCTAGAATTGATAAATTCAGTACAGTCATGGGATATAAAATCAATGTACACAAATCTCTTGCATTTCTATATACCACTAATGAAGCAGCAGAAAGAGATATTAAGAAAACCATCCCATTTACAATAGCACTAAAAATAATAAAACACCTAGGAATAAATCTAACCAAAGAAGTAAAAGACCTGTGATCTGAAAACAATAAAACATGGATGAAAGAAGTTGAAGACAACACAAAGACAAGGCAAAACATTTCATGCTCACGGGTTGGAAGAACAAACATTGTTAAAATGTGTATACTACCCAAAGCAATCTATGCATTTAATGCAATTCCTATCCAAATGCCAACAGCATTTTTCACAGAGTTAGAACAAATAATCCTAAAATTTGTGTGGAACTGCAAAAGACTTGAATACCCAAAGCAATTTAAAAAAATGAAAAGAAAAGCTGGAGCACAATTCTGGACTTGAAGTTGTATTACAAAGCTGTAGTGATCAAAACAGTGTGGTACTGGCACAAAACTAGACACATAGATCAATAAAACAAAATAAAAAATCCAGAAATGAATCCAAAGTTATGTGGTCAATTAATCTTTGACAAAGCAGGAAAGACTATGCAATGGGAAAAAAACAATCTCTTCAACAAATAGTGTTGGGAACCAGACAGCAACACGCACCAGAATGAAGCTGGACCTCCTTCTCACACTATACACAAAAATAAATTCAAAATGGGTTAGAAACCTAAATGTGAAACTTGAAACCATAAAAATCTTAGAAGAGAGCAGAGGCAGTAATTTCTCTGACATTAGCACTTTCTCTGACAGCAGCAACTTTTTTTCTAAATAGGTCCCTGAGGCAAGGGAAACAAAAGCAAAAATAAACTATAGGACTATCTCAAAATAAAAAGCTTCTGCACAGTGAAGGAAACAAGTAACAAAGTTAAAGGGCAACCTACCAAATAGGAGAAGATGTTTGCAAATGATATATCTGATAAAGGCTTAGTATCCAAAATATATAAAGAACTTATATAACTGAACACCCAAAACCCAAATAATACATTGAAAAAAATGGGCAGAAGACAGGAACAGACATTTTTCCAAAGAAAATATACAGATGAGCTCAATATAAGATGCTCAACATCACTTATCAAGAGAATACAAATCAAAACTACGATGAGATATCACCTTACACCTGTCAGAATGGCTAAAATTAACAAAACAAGAAACAACAGATGTTGGCGAGGATGTGGAGAAAGGGGAACCCTCTTGCACTGTTGGGGGGAATGCAAACTGGTGCAGCCACTGTGGAAAAATAGTATGGGGGTTCCTCAAAATGTTAAAAATTGAACTACCCTATGACCCAGCAATCTCACTGCTGGATATTTACCCAAAGAATACAAAAACTCTAATTCAAAGGGATGTGTGCACCCCTATATTTACAAGAGCATTATTTACAATAGCCATGATATGGAAGCAGCCCAAGTGTCCATCAATAGATGAATGGATAAAGAAGAGGTGATATATATTATATATATAATGGAATGTTACATATATATATATATATATATATATATATATAATGGAATATTATTCATACAGGAAAAAGAATAAAATCTTGCCACTGGTAATGATATGGATGAACCTAGAGAGCATAATGCTAAGCAAAATCAGTTAGAGAAAGATAAATGCCATATGCTGCACTTATATGTGGAATTTAAGAAACAAAATCAATGAGCAAAATGAAAGAGAGAGAGAGAGAAAACCAAGAAACAGACTCTTAAATCTAGAGAACTAACTGATGGTTACCAGAGGGTAGATGGGTAGGGGGATGGGTAAAATAGGTGATAGGGATTAAGAAGGACACTTGTGATGAACACTGTGTGATTAAAATAAAAACTTAAAAAAACTAATAATAAAAGGACTATAGATTTTTAATAAATTTTATGTAAGCTTTTGCATATATTAACATAGTTCAAAATCAAAAGAAAAATGAGATATAGTGAAAAAGTTTCTTCTTATCCTGTCTTTCATCTGTCAAGTTCACCTTCTCCCCAACAATGGTACCCACTGTGATTATTTTCTTTCAGAGTTTTGTTTTTGTTTTTTTTTTAGATTTCATTTATTTATTTGACAGAGAAAGAGACTGCTACAGAGGGAACACAGCAGGGGGAGTAGGAGAGGGAGAAGCAGATTCCCCACTGAGTGGGGAACCCAATGCAGGGCTCAATCCCAGGACCCTGGGATGACGACCACAGCCGAAGGCAGACGCTCAATGACTGAGCCACCCAGGTGCCCCCCTTTATGTTTTTACAAGCAAATGTAACTATGCTTATTTTTGATAAATTAATGACTTATTTTTCTTTTCTTTTTATGCAAAAGTTGGAATATTATACATAATGATCAGCACTTTTGTTTTTTTAACTTAATCTTAGATTTTAGAGATCTTTTTATTTTACTATATACAGATACATACTCATTCTTCTGTAGAGATGCATATTATTGCATCCTGTGGACCACCGTCCACTTTTGTTGGATATTTGCACTGTCTCAATAGTTTTCTACAAGAAATAGACTTCTACATACCTAAAGAGGTAATATTTAAAAATTTTAAATTGAGGTACATCATACACTTCAACCTTTTGGATAGATACTGGTCATGAACTAACCAGTTGGGTCTATGTGTATGTTCCAGTTAAACATTAGGCCTAAAAATCTTTTTGCATGTAATCAAATAGATCTGTTAAGTGTTGACTCCATGGGATCCATCAACGCAGCCTCAGAAATAGAATTGCTGCATTAAAGGAAATAGGCATTTAACACGTACTGCCAAATAGCCCTAAAAGGAGTTACATCAACACAGATTCTCTGTCACTCTTTATAAGAGTGACTCTGAGGGGCGTCTGGGTGGTTCAGACCATTGAGAATCTGTCTTCTGCTCCAGTCATGATCTCAGGGTCCTGGATGGAGCCCCATCTCGGGCTCCCTGCTCAGCGGGGAGGTTGCTCTCCTCCCCTGCTTATGCTCTCTCTCTTAAGTAAATAAATAAATGAAAGAATGAATGAACCTTAAAAAGAGAGAGAGAGAGTGACTCTTTCCCTATAAGCATGACAACAGAGGGTGTTGCCAATGTTTGTTGAAAAATGGTATCTCAGGACAGTTTTAATATTTTTTTTCTTAATATGAAATCAGGTGAAAGTGAACGACTTTTCATATGTTTAAAGGGTATAAATGGGCTTTTTTTCCTTGTGAATTGAATGTTTATATCTTTTGCCTTATTGTATGTTATTCTATGTGTTGATGGCTTTTTTCCCCCCCTTCACTGATTTCTAGGAGCTTTTATGCAGCAGGGAGATTAGCTTATTGTGTATGATGTGAGTTACTGTCTGCTCCACCCCCCAGTTAATCAATTATCTTTTAACTTTGTTTCTGCTGTTTTCCTTCCAGGCTGAAAATTTTTTTCTTTATGGTTTCTTGATTTTGAGTCATAATTAGAACAGTTTATCCTACTCTAAGATTATCATATTTCTCCAATGTGTTCATTTAATAGTACTAAAGTTGTCACACTTAATTCTATGATCTGCTTGGAATTTCTCCTGCTGCCAGCTGGGAGGTATGGCTCTAACTAAATGGTTTCATTAAAGATTTTTGCAGTTTGTCCTGCATGACATCATGGTCATTTCCTGTACTGGTTTAAATGATAAGCCTTACTCAAAGATTAGTGCTATTATTTCCTACTCAATGTCTGGCCACCCATAATTGGCATTTGCCTCAGACACTGCTGGATGCCCAGTTGAGAGCTTTTTCTTCCATTTCCCTTGCTACCAAGCCCTAACTATGCTTGGGTAACTCTCCCTCCATGACGTGACTTTGGGTGAATCTCAGTTAATCTGACTGAGCCTATCGCTGTCATCCCATTTCCCTTCTCAGGGAATGGTTTTTAAGGTGACATATGACTTGTTCTAGCCAATGAGATGTAGGAAAGATCTGCTGGAAGGATTCTAAGAAAGTGTTTCTCACTCTTAAAATGAGACCAAAGGGAAAAATTTCCTCTAGTCTTCTGTTAGGTGCTGTCAGGTCTGTGTGGGACCCCAGGAACAGAGGCAGCCGTTTTCTATCCATAAGAAGAGCCAGCCATAGAGGAAGCCAACTGTTTGGCAGAGCAGGACTGTGAAAAGAACCTGGAGCCTGGCTGGTGTCACTGAGATGCTGAACTCGCCATTTCTTGTAGCCACTCTTCCTCTGGACTTCTTACTACATGAAAACCAATTTTCTTCATCATTAAGTAATCAACAAGGCTTGTCTGTTAATGGTACTGTCCTAACACAGTGGCCCACGATGTTACACATAAAATGAAACACAGCCCAGAATAACAGAGCATTCTTGCTGAGGTGTCTTAACACTGTCTTCAGCTTGGTTCCCCAACCTTGCTTATTGACATTTTTAATGTCTGTAGCACATCGGGGCCGGCCCTGTGCTATGCCACCACAGCAGAGCGCTGGACAGAACATTCACGTAGCTGAAAAGATACTGGAGTCTGGAAAGGTATGTGTATGAAAACTCACAATAGTATTTTAAGTTTAAACATTTGACTTACACCCCAAACAGAATTTTTTTATAATTTTACTTTCCTGAATTTAATGCAATTTAAAATTGTGCTGTATTGTTTGTTATAGGCTTTTTGCATTAATTTTGCATTTTAAAATATTACATAAAAATAGTATTTATCTTGATTACTGAGGTTTATGGGGCCACCTTCTATTTTGCACCTGAGGTGCCAGCCACCATATCCTTGGGGCAGCACAATGTGGTTAAGGTTTCTAGATAATGTGAGTAAACTCTCTGCTTCTCTGCTGTCTAGCTTTGGGGATATATAACTCCCTGTTTTAAAGATGACTAGTTTTCTGGAATCTCTCTGGGTTGCTCCTTCTGTTTTCCTCCTTGCCTTACTTAGCATCTTTGTGTTAGGAAAAATGCAAAAAAAAAAAAAAAAGAGAGAGAGAGAGAGAGAGAGGAAGAGAAAGAAAGAAAGAAAGAAAGAAAGAAAGAAAGAAAGAAAGAAAGAAAGAAGGAAGGAAAGAAGGAAGGAAGGAAAGAAGGAAGGAAGAAAGGGAGGGACGGAAGAAGGAAGGAAAGAAGGGGGGAGGGAGGGAGAGAAGCAAGGTCCCCCACTGAATAAGCTCTAACAGCAATCCTGTATGTGGCACTTTGAAATATGATTTAGAAATGCAAAAGCCAGTTGTTTATTTTGGATCAAGTCACCAGATTGTCCAGCCCAAGGCAATACATGTAAAAAGCTCTCTGGAAGTTAAATTTGTTTTATTATAATAGTGTTTTCATCTTTTCTAACCCATAGGCAACTGAAGTATTTTCTGCAGTCAGGCTGGGACAGGAGACGCTTTGAGATAAATTACCTCTGACTACACTCCAGAGACCGGTTCATACTGCTGTAGCGGAACTTGCAACAAGAGGCTATTTGGTGGCTCTTTAAAGGGGACACAGCAAAGATTGAATGAATCTCTCTTAATACGGTGGTCATTTAGATTATAGGGTGAAGTGGTTTTCACATTCAGGCCTGCGATATGTTTTTTAACATGGGACTCAAATTGTTTGGTAAGTACCATGATAGAAATAAAAAATTGAAACCAGGGGGAAAATGTCAATTTCTCCCTCAACAGCTTTTTGAAATGTCTGTTCAGCAGGAGGCTTGAAAGGTGGCCGCCGCACTAGACAGCTTGTGTAGAGATAAGACAACCCGTGGCCCGGCTGAGACTCTGCTCCTGAACTCAAGCACATCTTGCCCCTGTCTGACGACCAGCTCATTAGTATTTAAATCAGCTCATAAATATTTCCTGGAAATTCACAGTTGCTTAAGCTTTACCACTATTCATCTCCTGTTCTCCTTCTTTAGTCTTACTTAATGCCTTTGTTTCTTAGGCTGATAATATTGCAGGAGGGTGGATTTCATTGCCTATTAATCTTACTGATGTATGATGATGAAAAAGAACAGAGGAAGTCCTGTGAGAGGATAAAGATGAGAAACAGAGAAGGGATGCCGAAGTAAATTTTACTCCATTTCCTTTGTGCAAATAAAATTATCTAATGATGGACCAAGGAAGTCTGTATGAAATAAGGACAGCCCAAAAGCATATGCCAAGGCAGTTCAACCTGAATGAATGTTTCTTTCACATACTCTTTAAAAGCTTTGAAACACAGACGGAACATTTCATTGGGGGCAGGCCCTGGATGTTCCCACTGGGGAGATGGTTGCATGGTTACAAAACCTCTTCTGTTCAACATAAGAGCTGTATTTCTAATTATAAAATAATGATGACGGAGAGGGGCCAGTTCCATCATGATATTCCGTATGGTTCTTAGCATTCTGCCAGAGTTCAAAACTAATACCCACATACTATGCCAACAACCAGTTCTTCAAATGAGTGTGAGTACAATTTAATCAGTGACAAATGAGAGGAAAATAAATATATCCTACTTCATTAATTTAAAGTACCATTGATTGTGCCATTATTTTGCACACCCCTAAGAAAGAAAAACGTGCTACCAATTAAACTAGGACATACTATAGGTTGTAAATACATCCTGATTTCAGAGATGTGAAAAATGTGAATGAGGGAAATAAATTAATTTTAAAAACAGGCTATTCTGGAAAGAATAAAGATCATTCAGCCACTATACCTGAAAGAATGTTGATAATAGTGTTAAACTCTTTAGTAGGAGCACCCCCTCTACAAAGTGATGGCTTTTCCCATATCATATACCTGAAAGATGTGAAAAGCATAGAGAAGCAAAACTTTGGGACAGACCCTGAGAATTTGCCTAGGATGGGGGACACTAATGGTGCTTCATCATTGACAGACTCATGTCACTCAAACTTGTGCTCTAAAGGTCTTCTGGAGATAAACTTCAGAATAAATGGAGAGATCTACCATGCCCAGGCATCTGAGAGAGAATTTTGGCCCAACAGGTACCTGGTCCTATTAAATGTAGTCTACACCACATAGCCTGCCATTCAAGACCCCACAAAATCTGACCTGAAACTCTTTGCATTCCCCAGCCCCCTGCTGATTTTCTGTATGTAATCTATACTTCCACCAAATTGATTTACTCCATTTTCTTTTTCTTTTTTTGGGGGGGTTCTTAATAATTTTTAATTAACATATAATGTAGTATTTGCTTCAGGGGTACAGGTCTGTGAATCATCAGTCTTACACAATTCACAGTACTCACCATACATAGCACACACCCTCCCCAAGGTCCATAACCCAGCCACTCTATCCCTCCCCCCACCCCCA
>PITA01013429.1:0-47230 GCA_004023965.1 Spilogale gracilis | reverse complement strand
CTTTCCATGGTTTGGCTATTGTGGACAACGCTGCTATAAACATTCTGTGCCCCTTTGGATCACTATATTTGTATCCTTGGGTAAATACCCCGTAGTGCAATTGCTAGGTTGTAGGGTAGCTATATTTTCAACTTTTTGAGGATCTCCATATTGTTTTCCAGAGTGGCTGCACCAGCCTGAATTCCCACCAACAATGTAGGAGGGTTTCCCTTTCCCCACATCCTCGCCAACACCTGCTATTTCCTGACTTGTTACTTTTAGCCATTCTGAGTGGTGTGAGGTGGTATCTCATTGTGGTTTTGATTTGTATTTCCCTGATGCCAGATTTACTCCATTTTCTTAAACCTATCATGTACTACCTCAGCTCTCTGTCTTTGTTTGTGCCAGAGTTTCTCAAACTTGGCACCGTTGACATTCTGGCCTGGGTAATTGCTTTTTGTGGAGGAATGTACTGTGTTTTGCAGGATTTTCATCAACATCTCGGGTGGCTGTCCAAGAGATGCCAAAAGCTCCTCTTCTCAATTGTAACCACCAAAAATGTCTTTAGATACTGTCAAGTGCCCCTGGGGGTAGGGGGACAAAATAACCACTGGTTGAGAACTACTGCTGGTACCATGCCGACCTAGTGAAATAAAGATGCAAACTTCGGTATCAGATGTACATGAGCTTGAACCCTAGGTCCCTGAGGGTGTCATTTGAATTTTGTGGCCACTCAGCACCCATCCTCTCTTTCTAACAACACTGTATTTTCCTTTGAGGGAATAAATGTCTCCCCACTGTATGGAGACTTGATGGCACTCTTGAGTCTTGGAGAAAATACCTTGCTCTCCAAGTGCTGGGCATGGGCAGCTGAGCTTGGCCAGTCTTGCCCAATGCTTTCTCCTAGGACTTTGACCATCTTGAGCAGAGTCATGGTAAGGATGGGGGAAATGTTGGCGTGTAGGTCCTGAGTGAGATTGTGGAGTAATGCCTACTCTCTTTGTATCTGTCCTAACTCCTGGCCTTTTTTCTGATTTGGGTTTCTACATTCCCATCTTCTCCGTATCCTGCTATCCCTCCAGCACATGATCTTTTGGTTAAATATGCCAGAGTTGTATTCTGTTGCTTACCTCCAAATATGCTCAGTTGAAACACGGCCACTGACCACTTTGTGTTTTCAACCTATCTCTTGACATTTCCAAACCTATGTTTCTCTTCTGCAGACTAAAAATAAACACTATTTACCTTCTGAATTGGCAAATGGTACCCTCTCCCTAATCTCTGCCTCCCTAAATCAAGATTCTGTGCTAAGTGCTGGAGATGAATGAAATACTGCTTCTGACCTGATGGGTTTAGTTTCTCCCAACAAAATTAAGGCCAGGATCCAGACAACACAACAAAGCAGAAAAACCATTCTGAGTTGAAACATTACCAGCAGGTAAATTTCAGCTTCAGCTGAAGTTCACCTTTGTCCTCATCTGCCTACATCTCACTTCTTTTTGTGCTTACTCCTTGCTAATGGCCTCCCTCCCTGCAGAGGGAAGAGAAGGCTCCTGTCAAGGAGCTTTATGCATTCATTATCCTGTACCCCCACCCTGACTCAAGCTGCTAAGGCCTCCCAACCTCTGCAGGGCTGCTATGTCAGCAGCGGGAGCAAATCAAAGAATTCGGGGTCAGCATTTTCCGTGTCTCATCTGACAACAAGGTCGGGTACTTCTTTGAACAATCCATTTCCAATAGCTGTGAAAAACAAAGAAACAAAGAAGGGAAGCTTTTTCCAGAAACCGGTGGTTAGGCACAAGGTAGGTTTAAGTTTTCCGCTTTTGTTGTGGGAGAGGAAAGTTCTCCGCATCCCAGGCTTTGCCCTTTCAGAGTGTGTGAGGGAAAAATCTGGGGTGAAAGGTTCTTTTGTATTCCTTTGCTCCCTGCACTGAAGTGTCAGGCAAAGAATTCAGTTCCCCAGGGAATCAGAACATCGTTGCCATCAAGGTTTATGGCCCTTGGGCCCAAATCATGTCATTAATCACCACTGCAAGGTGTGAGCCTTGGAACAGAGAGAATGCGGTACAAGTAGGTGAAAGCAATGCGTGTTCTGGGTTTCACAGCCCAGGGCTGAGGTTCCAGCCAGAGGGGAACCTCAGCCAGAGGATTGCAAGTCCCTTTGTCTCTCCCTCAGCAATTCTCTGCCAGATAATCCCTTTAAACTGAAGGCAACCGGTGTCCCCAAACACCTCTCTGTGTACCTTCTGTTTTTAACTCTCCAGGGCTTCATTTTTCAGTCTCTTTCCTTACAACAAACTACATAATGAATGGTCTTCTTGCTAATGAAGCCAGAGGATAATGTTTATTAGAGAAAGCTGGCCCCTGGACAAAACCATCTCTGCTGGGTTCCCCCATCCTTTGTTAAATTAGTAAACACTAAACATTCTGTCTGAGGACTGGCTCCTTTTAAAAATGTCAATGGAATATAGAAACCTCTCCCTGGGCAGAAAAAAAGGTGAGACCTCAGGACAGACCTCAGGTTTTCTGTTGGACATCTTTCCTTGGATGATCCAGAGGACCCCTGAAATCAACATCTGAGGAGGAGCTCAGAACCTGCACCCACAAACTGCTTTTCATGTTTCCCCTCTTTAGATGACTGCCACCATCCTCCCTGGAGTTGTTTATCCAGCTAGGTGGGAGTCATCTTAGATACCTCTTCTGCCTTACACTCCGCCCTCCTGACATCCATATGTAAAAAGGCCTAGCCTATCTCTCAAAACCATCATCTGCTCCTTACCTCTACTGCCCTACCTTGGTCCAGGATTCATCATTTTGTATCTGGGCTCCAACGACAGGCATTTGACGGGTATTTGCTTCTGTATCTTGTTTTCCTCCATTCCACCCTTCTGAGGGCTGAACAAGTGGCCTTTCTGAAGTGTAAACCCTGTCATGTCTCCTACTATAACTGAGGTCTCTGTTACGCAGTGAATAACGCAATTACCTTGCCCTGTGTATAAGTGGACGTTTGCCTACTCTTCACACTCATCTTCTGCCATTCCTGCTGTTCTTAGCAGTCTGGTCATGCCAGATGACTTGAGGTCTCCTGATTGATCCATGGCCTTTCCTACTTTCATTCCTGTAAGTGTGCTCTTCACTTATTCATTCCGTGAACATTTACTGAGCACCTACTGAAAATGTTCCAGCCACTCTTCAAAACTCTAAAGATAGCAGTTGTGAGCAGGACAAAGTTCCTATTGTCTTGGGCTTTCTAATGAGGGGAGAAAGGCAACCAGCCTCACATAATATAGAGAAACTCTAAGTCCCTTTCTTTCTTTCTTTCTTTCTTTTTTTAAGTTTTTATTTATTTATTTGACAGAGAGAGAGATCACAAGTAGGCAGAGAGAGCAGAGGAAACAGGATCCCTG
The DNA here is from genome assembly GCA_004023965.1 of Spilogale gracilis. Classification (NCBI taxonomy): domain Eukaryota; kingdom Metazoa; phylum Chordata; class Mammalia; order Carnivora; family Mephitidae; genus Spilogale; species Spilogale gracilis. Next base: position 43,844 of record PITA01013429.1, on the reverse strand, counting down.
CTGAGCAGAGAGCCCGACGTGGCCCTCGATCCCAGGATGCTGAGATTATGACCTGAGCCCAAGGCAGAGGCTTTAACCCACTGAGCCACCCAGGCGCCCTCTAAGTCCCTTTCTATTATACCTCCTCTCCAAATCTCAGTCTCTTCCCCAAGTCAAACATTTACTATTTTTAGGGCTTTAGTGTGTAGCCTATAACATTTCTATGCATTTTTAGACATACAACTGTACACATAGAAATATATACTTTTTCTGGCAAGAAGTTATTGCAGGGATCTCTGTGAGAATGATGAAGGCCTTTCCTAAACCAGTAGCACCAACAGTACAAGGAAAGGATTCAAGAGATGTTTATAAAAATTGGCTAAGATCAAGTGTAGATTACTTGGTGGTGGATTACACATAGATAATAAGGAAAAGCATGTCTTTGATTATATGAAGGTTTGGTGAAACCTTCTCTGGTTCCCATTGTCTACAGTAGTGGTGTTCAACCAAGGATAAGTCTGTCCTCCCAGGGACTATGGTAAAGTCTGGAGACATTTCTGGTTGTCAGAAGAGAGGTGATAAAGAGGAGAAGAATGCTATTAGGCTACGACACAAAACAGTTGCACAAGACAACCCCTCATAATAAAGAATTATCTGGTTCAAAGCATCCATAGTGGCAAGTTTGAGAAAGGGCATTAAGTAGATCTCTTACCCTGATATGTAAGGCTCTTCAAAACATTGCCCAACTCCCTTTCCAAACTAAATTCTGTTACTTCTGTTATATAGTAACTGGCACATTGCTTGGAGTTAGCTATGTACTTACCTGTCTCTCTGGGCTGGACTCTTTGCAGATAAAAAATAACTAATCACCTGTGTCTCTTGCATTGGGTAGTCACTCATTGAGTGTTTACTGAATAACTAATTAAATTCAAAATTGACCTTGCATTTACCTTCCCTGGGTAATTCAAGAGACTTTAGTGTTTTTCAAAGCACAAAGTTTGTACACTACCTTGTGATGAATTAAATTTTTGTTCAGCAAATATCTACTCCCCCTCATCAGGATTCCATGAAAACAGTATATTTCCTCTTCCTAGACTTTTGCCTTGGTCCTGTTACTTCCTTCAGCTGGTGGGATTTGAGTGAACCAGATGTGAGTGGAGGTTTGGCATGTGCTTGATTGGGGAATGAGCCTTCTCCCACCTCTGCTTTTCTCTGCAAGAAGAGCCTGCCTCGGGTAGATGCTGGTTCTGGGAGGATGAGAGACATGTGGAGCAGATCCCAACCTAACCAGCAGCCTGGAGCCTAGGCCTGCCTAAATGAACCAGACTCCAGCTGACCTACAGATGCATGAGTGAGCGAGGCGTAGATGCTTACTGTTGTCTGCCTCTGCGCTGCAGGTGGTTTGCGACATGATACTATTGAGGCAATAGCCCACGGAGACACGTGTGCATCAGAACCACTTGGGTGCTTGTTATGAATGGGATGTTTGGGCCCCGCCCTAGACCTCATAACTGATAATCCCTGGGGTGTTTTTAGAAGTCTGTATTTTAACAAGATCCCCAGGAGATTCTTATTGCTGACGGCTGGGCTACAGCATTTATCACCAGCTATTTTCAGTGATGTGAAAAAAACAGTAGGTTAGCACCCAGAGAGCTGTTATTGTTACCTACAAAAAATTATTCTGAGAAATTTGGGGCTATAAAGAAAACAGGAAACAAGTTTTTCTCACCAAATCATTTCATTAAAGGGGTAGGAATTGAGACACTTAAAGCCTTCCTGAAGTAATTTCTAGTTTCTCAAAAAGCTATGGTTTCGTGCAAGTGCCCAGTTAATACCAAGTGTTTGAACTTGTTTAAGTTAAAACTAATTGGGCTCTAGGACATCCATGACAACACAATATCAATTAATTAAACACATCTGTAATAAGTTCTTATTAAATACCAGGCACTCTGGAAGACAATGAAAAGTTCAAATATCCTAAGGAGCTTCTGGCTTACTTAGCTACATGCCGTCCGTGCGCAGAGTTGGGTATTGGGGAGTTTCAAGGAAAGTAAATGACACAGTTGTTAACCTCCAATTGCTTTCATGGGGTGACTACTATCATTTCTTTAGGTGCACAGTCACGCTTCTCCCCATTTGTTCTATTCGGGACCCATCCCGCATCTGGTCTCTGGAGAGAATTCTTTTTAGTAAATGCAAGAAAGACAAAAACACTCTCTGCTCAACCCTGAATTCAACTCAGCACTCTTCTCCCAGGTTCCTTCCTCAAGGTACTGCATCCTGCCAGAAAACTCTACCTCTCAGCAACCATGCAGTTGGCCATCGCTCCCAAACTCATGTTCTCCATCTCCCTTCACATGACCAGAAGCATTGACCGTAACCAGGAAATATAATAGAGCATATAATCACCCTTTCAGGCCATGAAATCCATTCCTCCAGAAAGCATTTTCAGGAGCAGATGGAATAAGGACATGGAAATCTGCAGGAAGTCTCACTGTGCTTAATATGCTTCAAAAGCAAATATTGATTTGTGTTATTCGCTTATCTGCAGCTCATCTGCTAACCCCAGAGAAGGGGTTACTGAAGTAGCTTTTGGTCACTGAGAACATTGAGCATACAATGTCCTTATTTTTCTCCCAACAATATAACATCATGTTCCCAGCAAATTGCCCTGTGCTCTTTTTCGTATTACTTACTCATCCAAACCACAGCTTTGCCCTGTGAGACTTAACTTCTAAAAGGGACAGCTAGACTCATATCATAATGATGTTATCCTTGTCATCTTATATAGACAATTCCTAATAGCATCAAATAGTATAAAGTTTAAGCATTCCTAAAATCAGAATTGTGCCTTTGATGTGTTTTCTACCTGGGGTACCCTAAACATATTTAACAACAGTTAAGTAGGGGAACAGGAACAGTGCTCCTGTGGGCTGAATATCTCTGTAATTCCAGTTCTCTAAGTTGGTACCATTGGGCAGCTCTATATTCATCACAGAGAAGTTCAATTACTGAGCATTCAAGAACTGTCAGCATTGATCCAAAGGGCATGGCTTAGAGAAGTTCAAATTCCCTATTGGCTCTGTTCCTGGCTGATGGTCTAGCATCGGAATAACCATTGCCATTTGTTCTCAGAGGCAGGTGATATTGGGGTCCCACCCAAATCCTGTTTTTCTAGGCCGGTGCTCCCTTCCCACAACATCCCACCCACATCTGCTGTGGGTGTTGGCTGCTGATAGCAGCTCACAGCTGTCCCCTTCTTCAGGGACAAAGAAGCCAGGGAGGTTATGACGCCCCCCCCCCAAAGGGTGGCCCGTAGCCAATGACTGACTGATGGGAATGGTATAAAAGCCTCCCCATCTCACCTCAAGGCAAAACAAACTGGTACAATTCATTCTCCAGAGTTCCCCACTAGATCAGGCTGAGGTGAGACTTCTGCTGAAACCACATCCTTTCCTAGTGATTTTCCTTCCTGTGTTCTGCTCTCCTCCCTGAGAAGGTTCTTCCTGAGAATACTCTATTATTCTGCTAATAAATTGCTTATACAAGAATCCCTATCACAGGTTTTGCTTCCAAGGAGCTTGTTTAAGACATCCTCCCAAGTAGGGTGACAGAACTTTTCCCTAACAGTATACTGCAACTGAGAGCAAGATGGTCGAGTCCCGACACTAGTAGGAAACTCTTAAGATGCATTTAACCATCACCAAAAACTAGAAGAGGCTGCCGGTTGGTCACATATGTTATAATATATACTTATTTCTCTCCTTCCACATAAGGTGGTATCATAAACACTATTTTGCATGTTTTTTTTAATTTACTGTATAGTCCAGAGTCCATTTTCTATAGCAGTACAGAGATATTCACATAATTTAAAAAAATACCATCTAGATGCTAACCACTACCAAATTTACATGTTCTATATAGACTCTTTTCCAAGTCACAGATTTCCTAGTTGCTTACCTGACCCTTGATATCTCAAATATGTCTCAAACTTACCATGTCCAAAATGAAACATTTGTTTTCACTTCCTGTAGTGTACCTGATCTTGTTGGCTCACCCATTTCTCATTACCAGATCAGAGTGCCCTTTCCCCAGCTGCAGTGAATGTTGGCTGCTAATGGCCTACAGCTGCCCTTTCCCTGGAGCACTGGCTTCAGCTGACATGTCCCACCTTGTTCTGGAAGTTACTCTCACAACCAACCACCAACTGATATGAGGCTTCTTGTCTTACTAGAGGACAGATAACTCTATAGGAAGGTTTATGTGTGAACTTTGTTCCATTTCCCCCTTCCCTGTCCTGTTTCCCTCATCCCTTCACTCTTTTCCTAATATATAAAGATCTACAAATTAATAATTCCCAAACCCAAGGTCAAATGGACAAAGTATATAAAAGACTGAGTACAGAAAATGTAATACAAATGTCTCTTAATATTAGAGAATATACTCTTATTTATAATAAGACAAACATAAGGTTATACCAGGACAAGAATTTTGGACTTATCAGATTGACAACATTTGATATATATTGTAATGGTAACAGCATGAGGGAAATAGGCATCTCAGGTGTTCCTGGAAGTTGTGTAAGTTGGTGTAACAGGTGGAGGATGATAGGCTCTGGAATCGAAATTGACGTAAACCTACACTATGAACCACAGATGCTGTTCCCAAGTGTTCACAGTAGCAAAAGACTGGAAACAACGTCAATGTTTGTATGTTGGGACAAGTTACGTAATTTATAATATTTCCATGTAATGGTATATAATCAATAAAAAAATGAAATGTGCTTTATGTTCTGAAATGGGTTAATCTCTAAAATAAGCTATTAGATGAAAAAAGCCAGATGAAGTATAGTGTGTATACTATTATTAATATATACTATTTTCACATTTATACTATTATATAATGTATATACTAAGTATATAGTTGTTCACATATCCATTAAATGTTTCTGCAAGGATCACAGGTAAGGTATAATGAAAATTGATATTTGGGGGCGCCTGGGTGGCTCAGTTGGTTAAGTGACTGCCTTCGGCTCAGGTCATGATCTCAGAGACCCGGAATCGAGTCCCACATGGGGCTGCCTGCTCGGCGGGAAGCCTGCTTCTCCCTCTCTCACTCCCCCTGCTTGTGTTCCCTCTCTCGCTGTGTTTCTCTCTGTCAAATAAATAAAATCTTTAAAAAAAAAAAGAAAATAGATATTTGGTCTTTGCCGCAGTTCTAGCCCAGAACTCCTAAAACCCTTGGAATGTCCTGAGTATTAGGAGTGTTTTCTGTTATTCATAACAAGCCCCTTCCAGCCACTTCTGAGTTTATACTAACAAGGCGACTGGGGTGAGGGTCCCTTGATAGCTTCAGGATAGGTGCTGGTCACCAGAAACAAGCAAGTGATTAGTGGTGGAAATCTCAGCCTTCCCTTCATGGAGGGGAGGGGGCGCTAGAGATTCAGTTCAATCACCAATTGCCAGTGATTTAATCAATCATGCCTATGTAATGAAACCTGTATAAAAACTCTTGAACGGTGAGGTCTGGAGAGCTTTCAGGTTGAAGAACACATTGATGTGTTGGGAGAGTGGTGTGCCCCGAGAGGAGATAGAAGCTCTTCACACATCCCATCCTCCACACCTTGCACGATACATTTCTTCCATTTGACAATTCTTGAGTTGTATCCTTTATGATAAACCAGCCATCATAAGCAAAATACAGTCCTGAGTTCTGTGAAGCATTCTAGTGAATTATCAGACCTGAAGGGCGGATGGATAGGAACCGCTGAATTTGTACCCATGTCAGACAGAAGACAAAACATTCTAAATATTACTGCTTTTTTATTAACCTAATGCACATTAAAAATGTGCACATTAAAATTTTCCAATTTTAAAAAAATGGAAAAATTCTACATGAAACCAGAATTATCTGTAATTCCACAGGTAGATGATGGTGGTCGACATTCAACAAATAATAAGCATTACACATGTACTTGGTTAGAATATTCAAACTGTAGGGAAATTGTTTTGTTTACTTCTGCAAAATATTTTCCATGAGTATATAGCACTGATATTTGTGTACTACATACTACAGTTTATTTCTATGAAAATGATTATTATACTGTTCACTCTGTCCTGCACACAGTTTTTTTTTTTTTTTCAGTTAATATATCTTGGAGAATTTTCCATGTTAAAACATGACATATCACTTCATGTTTGTCTTAAATGGTTATATGGTATTGATCATATTGCTGTATTATAATTTGACCAATCTGCTTTTTATTTTAAAGACTCACTCATTTGTTTCAAGATAAATCATGCAGGAGCAGGGGGAGAGGCAGAGAGAGAGGAGGAGGAGAAAGAATCCTAAGCAGACTCCATACCAAGCATGGAGCAGAGGCAGGGCTTAATCTCATGACCCTGAGATCACGACCTCAGCAAACCAAGAGTTGGTTTCTTAACTGACTGCACCACCCAGGTGCCCCTAACCAATCTGCTTTTGATGGTCCTTTAGATTGTTTCCAACCCCACCCCACCCTGCCCCCTTTTTTGGGCTGTTACAGGTACTTCTGCCATGATTGACCTTGTTCACATCATTGTTCCCATCCACATTCAGTTGGTGTACTTTTGCAAGGGGTTCTTAGAAATATATTCAAGGGCGCCTTGGTGGCCGATTCGGTTGAGCGACTGACTCTTGGTTTTTGCTCAGATCATGGTCTCATGGGTTTGGGGATCAGCCCTGTGTTGGGCTCTGCACACAGTGAGGAGTCTGCTTGAAGGATTCTCTCCCTCTGTCCTTCTTCCCATTTTCTCTCTCTCAAGATAAATAAATATTTTTTAAAAAGAGAGAAATATATTTAAATTTTTGACAAATTTGCCAATTTTTTTCAAAAAGAGTTGCTTAAATTTATATTCTCAAGAATAGTATAACATTTTTTTGCACTGTAACCAATTACTGAGTTTTATACATTTTTTTCACTTTGCAAATCTGAGAAGTAAAAATGATATCTCAGTTTTGTTTAATTTGCACTTCTGTAAAATTGAGTGAGGTTCTTTTTATGGTTCTGGCCATTCGTTTTTATTTTTTTGTTAATAGGTTCTTTATATATAGTTTGTCTATTCATCTTTTTCCTGAATCCTTTCTCTATCACATGTGAGAAATTGTTTTCTTTTAGTTCTGCCATTTCTCATTTTGTTTATGAAGTTTTTTTTTCACCTTAAATTTTCACTGGTATCTGATTGAACTTATCAGTCTTTTCCTTTATGCATTTTCGACAGAGGGTTAGTTGAATATTTTCCTACAGAAAATTTTTTACTACAGAAATAGAAAGCAAAAAGTTCACAGGAGAAATTTGAAAAATGTGGAATAGGTGATATAAGAGAAAAATAAGCTTTAGTATTTCTACTATTGAGAAAGAAATATATTTTATTTATTGTGTCTATTTTTAATGCAATTTTTCCTGGTGATAAGTGAATTAGACTAGACAACCAGACTTCTCAGGTTGCCAAGAAGCTTCGCAGAATAATATTTTTGAAGTAGTAATGTATTTTAAATAGATTTTGCACATTAATAAATTCAATGTAAAGTAATTGCTATATGTTCAGAGATTAATGTTTTTGTTCCTACTCTGTCCTTACACTGAGCCAACAGTTTTCCTGTTTACTCTGTTGATAAAGACCCATGGGATGGGAATGAGGGAGAAGAGGTGAAATACTGCTGTGTATCTCTAAGGGACAGCCTGGCGCTGGGCCCCTTCTGGGTTGACGGGAATGGGGGCTCAAGGACTAACCAGGCCTGCCTTGTTTTCCTGGGGCTTCCAGGAAAATAGTGAAGGTCTAAGATTATCTCACCCTTTGCCCTAGTGTTTGTGTTGAGAAAAAAAATTCAGCATAGCAGTCAGTCCTGAGTCTCCCAATGCTTGGAGTGGCCAGAAGTATACCCCATGCTTGTCAGAGACAGGTACAGGAGTAACTCAAAAAGGTCTGGCAAATTAGAAGATGCTGTGAATTGGGAAGAGGGGTCCAAGAACAGATGTCAGCACTGTCCTTGTATCAAAGGCCAGATGGGAGCTCAGTTGCCTCTGTGGATGCCAGTGGGGAGAGATGCTGACAATTGGCGACTCCTAGGAATAAGCACATGGCAGAGGATGCCAGCAAGGACAGATGACAACCAAAGACCAGATGAGCCCCCTCCATGTCCAGATGTTCTATCAACTCCCACCAACTCCTGGGGGCAAAGGAGGGAGGGAGGAAAACCCTGAATGGACTGAGATTACTTGGAATTGACTTCTTTCTAGTTCTGCCATCAAATGGAATGGGGGCCTAAGATAGAAATTAGAGTCAGTTATGGAAAATACAGGTTTTTACATTTTTGCATATTTGAGTTCTGTTGCCAGAATACTATGACCACTACATAATTAAGGCTGAATTGAGGCACCAGAAAAGACCTTTGATAAAAGCATGACTAGAAACATTTTCGATCAGAGGTGGGGGGGGGTGGGAGGCTCAACCTAAAAAAGAATTCTAGATTGTAGAAAAAATTATGGGCAGAAGAAGAGCAGTGGGATTATTTCTCTTTGTAATTTAGATGGGAGTTTTGGTGACCCTTTTAGTTGACAGAAAAATATAGTAGAAATGCAATGTGTCACTGAACAGACTATCTTGATGCTCTAGAAAGCATAGTTCTGGTGTTTGTATTCAATATTCATAGTACTATAATTAATCTACAGGAGGAAACAGGTATCTGTGAATGTTTAGTGTTCTGGTATTTCCCAGCTCTGCTTAGAGATCCAGATAACTAAGCTCAACAACATATAAAGTTTAGAAGGAAGAAGGAGTGACCATATTCTTATTCCAACATAGATGTATTCATTAAAACTGGGGATTCTCAACCCTGGCTACTCATTAAAACAATCCAAGGAGCTTTTTAAAACGCTGGGCCTTGGATCTGCCATCTTGAGATTCTAGTTTAATCTGTCTGAATTCATTTGCATTTGTGGGATACTAGAGAACCAGAGAGGACAGGAAACTTGATTTTGCATTGCTGAGCACTAGCAGCTTGGATTCTTCTATGGAAAATCCTGCTGGTTGTCCTGTTATACTAGTAATTTCATTTTGTAGTTTGGTGTATGATCACCTAAAATAAAGGCTGTATTTCACAGTGCTTTTTACATCAACGTCTGACCATTGGATTAAGTCATCCCGCATTTTTGCCTTTTCAATGAGAATTTAAAATGCTTTTGGCTATGAGTAGCAGAAAATCTAGCTCGGTAGTTTAATAATAGTTAGTTTAATAATTATTCTCCTATAACAATGAACAATAAACATGGTAGTTTAATAATAGGTAGTTTAATAATTATTCTCCTATAGCAACCAGTCTGGAGGTTGGCAGTCCAGAGCTGAAGAAGCAGCTCAAAGATGTCATCAAGTCCAGATTCTTCCTGTATTTGCAGTCTACCATTTTTAATATAGTGGCTTCTCACATCGTGGTAGATGGCACATTGGCCGTCACAGCTTCCAGTATCACTTTCATGTTTATGGGAGGAAGAAAGTGGGAGGGATGGCTCTAGTTTTATCTGTCCTTTGTTTTACTAAGTGAAGCAATCTCTTTCACAGATTTCCTCCTGGTAGACTTCCATATTTATCCCTTTGGCTAGACCCATGGCCTATGGCCACTCCCAGGAACCAGAGAGGTTGCCAAGGAATATTTATGTTTTCTAGCCTCTACACTAAAAGGGAGAAGATGAATGGAATGGACTTTGGGTGGACCAATCAACAGTGTCTATTATATTGTCCTACTATATGCATTCAATCATCATTTTTGCTCATTTTACCCCACAGAGTTACTCTTCAATCTCCGCAGCCACTTCCCTAATTCAAAATCACCTCATTTTTGCCTCTACTTTTGAAAAAAATCTCCCAGATGGTCTCCATTTGCAAGCTGCTTTTGCTGTCGTATTTGAGAATATTCAATTCTGCTACAAACGGATAGTAGGCTATAAGGCCCCAGTAGTAAGTATACAAAGAGCTTATGAGACATAGCCAAGCCTCACTGGTGTGTTAAGCATAGGGAATGAATAAACAAGTAGCATGTGAGACATAGGTAGAATTCATAAGCTGTGTTAAAAATAGACAGTAGAACTGGGCATTTACCCCAAAGATACAGATGTAATGAAAAGAAGGGCCATATGTACCCCAATGTTCATAGCAGCAATGGCCACAATCACCAAACTGTGGAAAGAGCCAAGGTACCCTTCAACAGATGAATGGATAAAAACGATGTGGTCCATATATACAAAGGAATACTACGCCTCCATCAGAAAGGATGAATATCCAACTTTTGTAGCAACATGGACTGGATTGGAAGAGATTATGCTGAGTGAAATAAGCCAAGTAGAAAAAAAAATCAAGATTCACATGGTTTCACTTACTTGTGGTGCATAAGGGGTAATATAGAGGACAGTAGGAGAAGGAAAGTAAATGGGAAGTAGGGTAATTCAGGGAAAGAAACGAAACATGAGAGACTTTGGCCACAGAAACAAACTGAGGGACTTGGAGGGAGGGGGTGGGGGGATGGGAGAGCCTGGTGGTGGGTACTGGGGGCACCTATTGCATGGAGCACTGGGTGTGGGGCATGGGCAATGAATCTTGGAACACTGAAAAAATAAAATAAAATTAAAGTAAAAAAAATAGGCAGTAGATTACTAACTTATGAGATAGGCAGAGGATACATGGAGTAAATAGCAAATTGGACACCTACTCATACTCTAGCCTCTGTTAACTGCTCCATCAGCTGCACCATGCTCTCACCATAGGTTTTAGTATTCATATATATATATATATGAATGAATGTATGTATTTATTTTTTCACTATGGGTTTTAGATTGATCTAATGAACAATGTGGTTTGATTTGCTGTGGGAGCTTTTCCGTTCTCTGTGGAGGAGTTTTGCTCCTGGCATAGTACTCCTGGTTGTTTACGTGGGGGCCACATAGCGTCAAGGTCATCTCCCACCCAGTACTATTCCTCTGTTTGCCCACTCTGATCCACACTCCCTACACTGCCCTAGAGTAATTTGTTACAATTGCCAATCTGCTCAGCGTTAACCCCTCTCTGGCCTTTCAGCCACGCACCGCAGACGACACAGAACCATTCCTTTTTAACAGTGTAAGGAAAGCTTGGGCTCCCTAAGAACCAGAAGGTGACTTGCAGATTAGCCTGTAGGAAATATATTATGGGACACTCTTGGGAGCCTTTATATCTGCCCAGCCCCCAGAACCCACAAATTTTTCAATGTGGGTGGCTCCTGGGGAAGCGGAAGTGATCTTGTGTGAGTGACAGCTATTCAATGAGTCTGTCAGTCCTGGAGCAGGCATCTGGAGAGCATGACACAGTCCTGCAAGAGTTTACATGGCTGTTAGTGCCTATTTCTCCATCTTTCTCTTGCTTTTCTTCCATTAAATGCAGAGCCACTAAGATCTAGTTGCATTGTTCAAACATACCATGTTCTTTCTTCCCCCATGTCTTGCTACTCTGCTCCTTCTGCTCGGGATGGCCTCTGTCCACTGCCTCTCCCCCTACTGCCAATCCAGACAGACACCTTCTCAGATCACACTTCTCACCCAGACCACACCCATTCCACCTGCAGGCGAGGCTGGCTGTGTTCCAACCCCCTCTCTGGGTCTGCAGTTTATCTGTGGTTCCAATGGGGCTCAGATGCAGGACGAATGGGGCTGGCATTCTGCACCAGGCACAGGTGATGAGTGCTTGGACAGGAGGGATAAAGGCAAATCAACTCCCACATCCTAAGATAGCGTCTCTCTCTGAACATCCCCTTTCCCTCTACCCTCCCCAGCCAACTCCAGTAATAAAAAACCTGGATTCATTTTGTAACAGAAGACTGCACACTGTAGCTCTAAATTGTGATTTAAAATGTTAATGGTAGGCTAAATCGAAAAACACATAGGGAGCATTTTGAAGATGCCCTGCAGCTGGATTTGTTTTATGCTAGAGCAATTTTGCTGCCTGGTTGCTTCCTGCTGAAAGCTCAGAGGATGTGCTGAAATGCTGCCACTGTCAACAGAACCAGATCAGGCAGACGCCTCTCTCGTGCACCAACACACCACAGACCTTAGAAGCTGCTGGCAGCAATGCTGTTTGACAGGCACAGTGCTAGGAAGCAAATGGCTTCCGAAACAAGAATTAAAAGGGAGGAATTCCTCAACACCTGCATGAAAAATGTTAGCACTAGAAGGAACTTTAGAAATCATGCAGTCCTGGGACTCCTGGGCAGCTCAGTGGATGGGCATCTGTCTGCAGCTCAGGTCATGATCCCAGGGTCCCTGGGTGATGGGTGGAGGGGGGATAAGGGGGTGTTTGCCTTTCCCTCTGTCCCTTCCACCTGCTTGCCCATGTGCTCTCTCTCCCTCTCTCTCTCTAATAAATAGCATCTTTTTTTAAAATAAAGATTTTATTTGTTTATTTGGCAGAGAGAGAGACAGTGCGAAAGGGAACACAAGCAAGCGGAGTGGGAGAGGGAGAAGCAGGCTTCCTGCTGAGCAGGGAGCCCAGTCTGGGGCTCCATCTCAGGACTCTGGGATCATGACCTGAGCTGAAGGCAGACGTTTAATGACTGAGCTACCCAGGCAACCCTCTAAGAAATAAAATATATATTTTTTGAGATTTTATTTATTTATTTGACAGAGAGAAACACAGTGAGAGAGGGAAGACAAGCAGAGGGAGCGAAAGAGGGAGAAGCAGGCTTCCTGCTGAGCATGGAGCCGGATGCAGGGCTCGATCCAGGGTCTCCGAGATCATGATCTGAGCCAAAGGCAGTCGCTTAACCAACTGAGCCACCCAGGCGCCCCAATAAAATCTTTTTTTTTTTTTAAAAAAGAAGTCATATAGTTCAGCTGCTATAATTTATAATTGAGGAAACCGAGGCCCAGGAAGACTGAGGTAATTTATCTTAAGGCACACAGCCTATGAGTGACAGCCAAAACTAAAACCCAGGTTTCTTGATTCCCAGTCTAATTTTTATTCTGCTACATTGTATTCAAGTTCATTACATTAGTGTTTTTATTTTGCCATTGTGCATTTCAGAAGATCATGTTAATTCCCACAAAGTAGCTATAATATCTAACTATATACGGAGTGGCTATCGGTTCTGTCACTGGGAGGAACAGTTAACTAATTCACTAATTGGACTTTTTAGTGTTCATTTCTCTCCTCAAGGGTAATTACTTGTGTAATTAAGGCATTTTGCCTTGATCATAAATGCAATCACATAAAATATTTGATGAATCTTGACTTTGTGCTGTGAGGACCCAACATATGTATGAAGTCTTTTCATTAAAACTTATGAAATCTAGGGGAGCCTGGGTGGCTCAGTTGGTTAAGCGACTGCCTTCCCTCTCTGGCTGTGTTTCTCTCTGTCAAATAAATAAAATCTTTAAAAAAAATTACAAAAACTACACAACTAATTAGCTGTGAGATGCTTAAAGTTTAAATAGGAGCAAATTAGTAAATTTTAGACTTATTCTCTATTTTGTATATCAGCTCACATATGCATGACAAACCATGAGGGAGTTGAATTATTTGTGGAAATCAGGACTTACTATTTCCTTATGATTTTCTTTGTGAAGCCTCCAACATGCCATGGAGTTAAAGCAATTTGCTTGGCGGTTAGTGTTTCTTTGTGTTCCGATGACACTCTTTTCTCCCTGCAGCTCAAAGTACTTAATACATATCAACTTGGTAATGCTCCCCACAGTATAGCCAGAGAGAGTAGACGGCAAATATAATCCTCTTGATACAGAAGACCAAAGATCTCTTTGGAAAATTCAGTGTACAATGGACTCACATGCTAAAATGCATTATCAGAGCATTTGTGTCCTGATTGGAAATTGCTGTCCAAATTATATGTGGCTAGTTATTTGCCTCTGACATATTTTCAATTGAGAAAAGAGAAAATAAGAACAATATAGTATATTGCTGGGTTTTAAAACCACCACATTGTAAACTATGTGGATTAACATAGGTTTCAGGGTTTTTGTTGTTTTTTTTTTTTTTAGGATGTCCTCGGCTGTATTTGAAAGAAAAAGAAAAGCAGAATGATTGAATATATGGAGGTAGTCAACCAATAATAATGATGATTATCATTTACTGAGCTCCTACTCTGCATCAGATACAGAGCTATATATTCTTCTTCTTTTTTTTTTTTTTTTTTAGATACCTAGCTACCTAGGCTTCTCTGATGCCCACAACAACCCTGTGAGTCAGGCATCATTGTTCCTATTTTATAGTAGAAGAAGGTCCAGTTATGAGAATTGAAGGCACATCATCCAGGCGGACAGCACTAGTTAAGGGGATGCTAGGCCAGACTAACTATTCAGAAACATTTCTTCCCCTCTTTTCCAGTTTCCTGTCCTGTATACCCCTCCTCTCTATATTCATTCAACAAATAGCACACACTGTGCAGCATGGGTACCAGGCATGGAGTGTATGGTTGTGAACACAGCGGTCAGAGTTCCTGCCCTCCTGGAGCTTGCCTCCCAGCCTCAAGTCTGTATTTCACCACAGATGTGGTAAGAAACACATAGAATAAAGGTAGGTGTGAGGTGGTACACCTGGGCAAAGAGAAGAAAAGGCACCAATAACAATTGGAAGTTGTCTAACCAAATACTGATTTCAGAGTTGTAAAGTGTACACCTTTCACTTCTTCTCTTCCGTGATTTTATTTTGGTCATTTTGGTATGTACCTAGCACTAAGGCGCTCGTCATAACTGACTGTTAGACAGTCCAGCACAATGTAGAATCTTGGAGAATGTTCAGGGTTTAAGTGAAAGCCATTCCAAGCCACAAAATGGTGGAGCTGAAGCAGAAACCTAACAAGTGTGTCCAACGTGTTCCACTTTTCACCCACGCAGTCCATGACCCACTTTCTTTGTCAGCCGACAGCATCCCCCTCATCCTCTATCTCATGCCCTAGTGGGTTGAATCATCTTCAAAAACTCACATCCACCCATCACAACTCTTTACAACCTCCTTTCAGTTCTCTCTTAGAGACATTTTCTTCCGTGTTCAGTGCACACCTCACAACTCTTTAGCACGGGCCCCGATGCCCGACCCTCAGCCCCATGCTTCCCACAAGTAACTGTAGCATTTGGTAGCTGGTAACATCCAGACCGGACTACATCCCTCTCTATCTCCTCCCAGGCCAGCCATCTGGGGGCCCAAAATGGCCACTTCTAAAACCAATGTGTCTTCCCACGAGCTTGTAAATATTGCCCACACCTCCTTTCCCTCTTCGGAAGTACTTTGACACATGAAAAATCATTATGAATGGGAGTTGGTGGATGTACCCAGCCTCCCTACTAACAAAATGGCAGCTCTTGCAGGAAGGGAAGTTCACGCCCCACCTTGTCTGGTATTTTTAGAGCAAGCCAGGCCACATGGAATAGACTCTATTCAACAGAGGAAAAGATTCACTCACCTTTATTCCTTAATTAATTTTGGTATCAATTCCTAACCTTCTCCAGGGGGAAAAAATATCCTCAATATAAGAGCTTAATAGAATCCTAGCAGGAAATTTACCATCACTCCATGTGCACACCATTCCATTTTGTGTCAAAAGCTTGCATCAGCTTTCAACTGAAGCTCCTTTTTCTTAGCAAAGAACACTGTGTTTGTTTTCTGGGCTGGATTGTTTTATTGTTTCTGTTATACATGTATTTGGGCCTGGAGATTATAAGTAAGATTCTGGTCTAGACAACAGGGACAGGAAATAAAATTAGGGATGTCTCATGATGCCAGGAACAAAATTGTTGTAGCAATAAGTAGGTTGAACACTAATTAATCAATGAAAGGATTATGTTCTTAAGGGGAAGGATAGAGGGCAATTTTGAGGTATGGGAGGACAGGGAAGAACTTGTTTTCAGGGGAAAAAAAACCCAAGGCCTTATTCCTGATTTGGGAATTCCTGGTAATTTTGAGGTATAGATGGGCAGAAAAAAAAAAAGAATATAAGACTTGATTCCTGATTCAGTGCTACTTAAAGTGTGGGCATTGGTATGCAAGCATTAACAAAGTCCTCTGGGACTTTGTGGGAAATGCAAACTCAGGTTCCATTTTGAACTTACTGTATCAGAAACTGGGAATGGGTCCTAAAGTAAACCTGTACTTTAGCAAACCCTACAGGTGATTCTGATGCATGCTAAAGTTTAAGAACCCCTGGGTTAAACCTCTTCTGTAGGAAGAATATTTTAATTCAGGACACCTGGTGTAGGAGAACATTGGGGCAAAGAAATCAAGGGTCAGTTTTGTTCCATGTGGGGAAACCCATCCCACCCAGGTCTCTGGGTCAAGGCTGGGGGAAACTCAGGAGCAGAGCCCCAGGTGCCCCTGCTGGTTCCTTTAGAATTCAAAGGAAGGCTTCAGAGCTGAGCTGCCAAAAACTTTGTAGCCAGACTAATTAGTCCCTAGGAATTTCCTGTAAGGGTTTGAAGGGCTAGGTTGGAAACTCACAACCAATTGCTCTGGTGAAGTGAGAAAGAAGGACCAACCACGATGCTGTAGTACCACAAAAGCCCTTCCTCCCCAAGAGGGACTGAAGGCAGGCTTGTTTCTGTGTAGTAGGCTGTGAAAAGCCATTCCTTTGCTCTGATGGGAACTGGGCTCAAGGGAGTTTCCCTTCCAGCAAGGATGCTGAGAATAAACTAAATGCAGGCCAAATCTCAAGCCAGGGTCACAGACTACTCTGCCTGCTTGCTTGTCTGCCAGCCTACCCGCTTTTCTTTCTATCTACCCCTTCCTTCTTTCCTATGGTTTTGCCTTCTGTGTGGCCAGAGGCTTTCACTGAAAGGTCATTCAGCGTTGACTGTGGGGGGACTGTTGCTAGACACAGGACTTGAGGCTGGAGCCCATCACTGTAACCTCTGGGCGCTGAATTAAATGCTCACTAAAGGCCCTTCCAGTTCTGATCTTTTTCTGCGGAAATGTTTCTCATGGTCCAGAAGCTTCACTCAGTGAGAAATGCAGCTAGAATTCCAAGACCTCTCCTACACCTTCACAGAACTCACTGGTCCAGCCACCGCTTTCTGTCAGATGTCACCCCTCAGTGAAATCAGCCTCTCAGGACTATCTCAAACTTCAGATCAATGGTTTCCATTTCTCCCCCAGATGGCCTCACTCACGTATGCATTAGTGCATTCAGCCCATGCTTACTGAACTGTGACTGCATATGACGCACAAACTCTTCACTCTGGGTGACAGGAGCAGTGCTGTGTGTCCTCTTGTGTCACAGCTTGGTGATTCCTCTGCCCTTGGCCTACAACTACTATCTCCTCGGCCAGCTGGTAACTGCTCACTTAACCTTCATTGTTAAGATGCCATCTCCTCTCTCCAGCCTTCTCTGATCACCACAGGATCCCAAGCATGTGGACTCTTTTCTCCTTTGAGCCTCCATTCTATCTGGCTGTCTATCCATCTGGTACATCTCTATTTTAAATATCAATAGGCTTTATTCTACCTGCACATTTTCCCTCACTTGGCTAGGCTGTGAGGTCTATAGCCTTCTGTGATGGGAGCCTCATGCCTAGCACACACTCTGTATCAAGCATACCTTCAGTAATGCCTTGCATGCACCGGAGCACACTAAGTATTTAGGTCTGTGTGCTGTTTTTCAGCATAAAGAGAGGTTAAAAGTCTATCTCTTCTAAGTTGCCCATAGGCATTTATTTTTAATCAGAGTAGTGTTCTTTGAAGTGGACAATAAATAGTGGACTACAGTGTTTCAGAGTTGCCAAAGGAAAGGAGCTGGAAAGGAGGTAAAGCAGTAAAACTAGATTGTATTTAGGACAACTGCAGTAGTGCAGAAGAGACCTCAGGCCCGAGTCTGACTACAGCATGGGAAAGTGGGGGTCTGCAGCCAAGGAGCAGGGGGGAGGTTTAGTGGCTGGAAAGTCACTAAGGGGAAACATCAGGACTAATGGGAACCCTGGCAAACCCGACCTGATGGGATCTTTGCTGAAGCAGGCCAGGGTGACCAGATATCCCTTGGAGGGTAGTAGAGTGTGAGGACCTGCTTAAATCCTGAAGGTGATCAGATATGGAGAATGGGGGTTTCTTGTAAAACTGACTTAGCAGGCTTTTTACTAAAACTAGATTTTACAAGCAAGTGCATAGATGAGCCTAGAATGTCCAGGAGCCTGATTATGAGTAAAGTTTGGTCACGAAAAGAAAGTTTTCACTAGCTAGGGGGCAAAGATTATAATAAACTCTGAAAAAGAACCTAAGGGAGTTTGGAGTATCATCTTCAAAAGAAATACATGTCTTAGGCCAATAACAATGCACAGTAAGTTACTTATGGGATAGATTGTTTTCACATATTTGGTCAGTAGTACAGATGGTAAATTCTGTGGGAGAGGGTGTGGAATCAAATGTCTCTGGGCCTGCGAAGTTTTTGTTATTATGGACAAAGTCAGCGCATGTGTATTCCTAAAATCTGATTCAAGTCTTTGTGTTCTCTGGGGCTTCATTAATGGGATATGTTGGCAGAAAAAAGTGAAAGCCAGGAGGAGAAGTTAACATTATTTATTCTCCATAACTGGAGGTTAGAATCTCAAGTTAAGAACTGCTAGTTCCTAAGCTGTGAGCTAGACAATAGTTTGACTTCCTACATGGTTACAGCAACTTTAAGACCTGTCAGTTGAGAATATAAACCAAGTTCACCACTGCATTAAGGCATATGTGTAGAAAAGAGTTATTTACATGCTTCTAAAGCACTGTCAGGCCAGAGAAAGCACATGAAAGCCTCACAATGAATTGGTGCCTGTCAGAATCTTTGAAAATGTTAAGTACCATACAAGTGCCCAGCAGGGCTCCTGCTACCATTGTTTTAATTGTCCTACCAAATAACTATGGTAATATCATGTCTTTCCCCCAGCGAGTTTAACATATCATTTGCATTTACAGTGTAAAGTTGTTATTAAAGGCAGGATATTTTTGCAAGTGCAAAATGTTGTATCTCCTGTCTTTCCTCTCTTATAGTGGCACAGTATTTAAGAACCTGCTGTTCAACCACCTGTTCATGTTTATTACTGTGAGAATCACATTCCTGTCATCAGCAAATTTCTTTTTTTTGGTTGTAGCATCATTCCAACCTCATCTTGGATGGTGGTCTTCAGAAAGAGCATAGAGTTGGGCACTAAGATTCAGGAAATGGGTGGCGCAGTTTTGCCTGATATAAAAAGGATGCCCACCCCCATCCCAAGATCATATACATTCTTCCTATTGATAATGACATCTCTAGGGAAGGACAACTTCTGGTTCTCATTTTTAGGGCTTTTTAGGATTTTTCATTTCTCCTATATTAACTTGCATGTGGTCAGCACTGGGGCTCTCCCTCTCTGGGTCACAGACAGCTATTGTGTCAAGAAAACTCATGGACTCGCAGGTTAGCTTGAGAGCATCTTGATGAAGACATGGAATATTTCCTGCAGAAGATCCTTTCCACCCTCCTGTAGTCAATTATAGTAGTGGTTTCAACTATAGCAAGGATGGTGAGAGAGATAAAATGATTTGTTTCATTGCCAAAGGATTCATTTGGGGTGACTAGGAGACCCTGTGCAATGGTCTTCACTTTACTGCGGAAACAAAATGTGGGTGAAAAACAAGAATCCAAGATACAAGCTAAAATAGATAGAACAGAAAGTCTCCTGCTCTTAAGGTCTAATCTATGCATCTCTCTGCCATTAGCAGGAGTAAAGGACTAGAAAAAGAGAGAGAGGAAGGGAAGGAAAAAGTGAAATGGGTAAGAATTAGACAAAGTCAAAGAGGTGAAGAGACACTTCTGCACTGGCCTGGGTATTAAAATTCCCTTAATATTCAGGGCTCTAACAAATGCTGAAGGCCAATGATTAAATGTAATAAGAATCTTGAGTCTGGTACTCCGAAGGAGGAAAGGGATAGCAAAATGAATCATTCAACATTTATACCTTCGCCAGGCTGGGCTATCACTGAGAGGTTCTGGTACCTGTGAAGGCTCCAAGCCCACCATGAAGGAGACATGGGGCTTTTTGCCATCAGGATTATGACAGTGGATTAAAGGACGGGAGATAAAGTTGTTCCTGGACAAGGAAGTAGAGAACATCCTCTGGTCAGGCTCATGGGAACTTAGAAATTTCAAGTTTAAGTGAATCAAGTCTTTAATGACCAGACAACTCCCATGCTGTTTAAACTATTCAGTAGGGTAGAAGAGAGAAACAAAGCCTCCCAATTATTTTATAAGCATAAACGCTCATGACATAACCTGTCAAAGATAGAACAACAAAAAAATATGAATACAGGCATCTGAGATAAAATGTATGCAACTAGAATCCAGCAGAACTTTAAAAGAATAAACTGGGGCATCTGGCTGGCCAGTCAGTGGAGTGTGCAACTCTTGATCTTGGAGTCGTGAGTTCGAGCCCCACGTTGTGTGTAGAGACTACTTAAATAAATAAAACTTAAAAAAATAAAAAGAACAGATTTCATTTTGGGAAGGTAAAAGTAGTTCTACCCTAAGATATCTAGGAATATAATTCCCTATATTTCTCAGAGGAGTAAAAGCATTTAATCATTTCCACTGGTGTTAAAAAAAGAATTTGATATAATTTAACATATATTCATTATTTTCTGAAGTGCCTTTAAGAAAATAGGAATAGATTTTTTTCCAGATTTTTAATAAGTTTAAGATACATATGCATATATAAAGCTAGCATCATGCTTAATGGTGAGATGAATTCCCATTAAATTCGGGAATGAGACAAAGATGTTAAGTACTCTCAGTTAACACTGTCCTATGTAAATATTAATTATGCAAAGACAAAAAAGGAAATAACGGAGAAAATAACAATTAGTTGCAGAAGATTTGATTCTACATTTAAAAATTCCATGACAATGAGTTGATGTGTCATCAGAGAACAGAAAATTCAGTAAAGTGGGTATTACAGATGTAATGAGAAAATTAATAGTTTTCTATATACAAACAGCTACTAGTCAAAAATATAATTTTAAAATCCCATTTACAATAACAGTCAACACAAACTATTAGTAAATAATCTGACAAAGAATGGATAGACTCACACCTCTCATACACTCTGAAAACTGTTTTTATGGTTTTAAAATTTTCAATCTATATTAAAGTCTGACTGCCAGCAGAGTTTTCATAGCCATCAAAGTGGAAATGAGAGCTAAAGCTGGCTTGTCTCCACAACATTTTAGAAGGGAAAGAGCACTGTACTGGGCATCCAGATCCCAGAGGCTGGACTTGCTCACTAACTGACTGTGTGACCTGAACAAAATTGCAATTTTCTGGATCTTGGTATCCTCAGAGTTTAAGAAAAAGAGCGGACGACTGTGTTGAATCGAATGTTGCAAACTGGAGCTCACAGGTGTGTTTTATTTGACCTGCTTGAAATTAGTTAGGGATAGTAGTCAAATTCGAGGTATTTCACATAAAAGTCTATATTGTCAGCTTCCTTTGGAAATTGCACGATCTGACATAACAGGGCTGGCTTCTCATTGCAACAATCAGCTGCTGCTGCGGAAGCTGTCGCCCCTTCTCTCAGAGCCTGGCCCGTTTTCCAGACCCTCTCGCTCCTCCCATCACCACGGAGCCACTGGCCTGATGATTCACCTGACTGGCTGACCCTGAACGTCCTGAGTTGCAGTTGCAGCCTATGGTCATTCTGCAGTTCCTTCCCTTTACAATTTAAGGATTGTAAAATTCCTTTTCCATATTACTTAAAAGGCTGGGCATTTTGAGCTAATGTGGGTGCAGCAAGCTCTAGCCAATGCTATTCTTTTTTCCTTCGCTTGTAGCAGCCGATCCTTGGTTACCATGGTGATTACCATCCCTTAATGATATGCTGCTACCACACGGGAAATGTAATTTTTTTAAGCTCAGTGGAAAGCAGTGGGGGAACAGTGGTGCGTATAAAAGCCTTCTCTCTCGCTCAGTCCCTAGGTGTTTCTCAGTCACCACAAAGGATGAGAGCAGGCTGCTGATCAATCTCACCAGACAAGCCAACCTGAGAGCTGCTGTCAGGATTTAAATACCTTCCCTCAGTCCCAGTGCCCAGGTGGGAACCCTGGGAAAGGCTATTTTCAACCTTTGAAAAGTGTTCTGCAGCAAGTCTCAAGGGACTTAATTAAAATAATCAGTTTTCACAGCCAAAGCTTTTGACTCTAACCTTCCACACAAAATGAGCATCCCATGTGCAAAATGCCATGCTCACACATACTCAGAGCAAGTGAGATCTCTAACTGCACACTCTCCTCCTGGTAGGGATCCCACGGTCTGTGTCTGGCCCTTTCTGAGTATATTTGAGGCAGTGAAAGGTATTTTGTGGCCCTGCCAGAACCTTCCAGACCTCACTCAGGGGTGTCAGAGTTTCCATGTCCGGGGAGAGGGAGAAGCAGTGTATTCCACAAAGCCTTCCAGCATCCTGGGACTCACTTCTTAAAATGTCATTTTAAGAGGCAACTTCCATCTGCCTAGGGATGACCTAGTTCACCAGGGCTTTAAGTCTCTAGCTCCTAAGCTCTATTTAAAAATCATGGCCAAATAGAAAGCTGGGTTAAAGAGGTTGCATTAAAATATATATATAATATATAAGTATATATATTATTACTCATTTTATTGTTGGTAAGAACATTTAACATGAGTTCTATCTACCCTCTTATCAGATTTTTAAGTGTACAATAGAGTATTATTACCTATAGGTACATTGTTATGTAGCAGATTTCCAGAACTTGATTTACTTTGCATAGCTGAAACCTTACCCCTGTTGATTAGTAGTTCCCCATTTCTCCTACCACTGAGTTTAGATTTTGAGAAATGAGTTTAATGAGACCAGAGCCACCTCAGCAGGACTCTCTCTGCTATCCTCTTTCCGGCTCCTTTAAATTTCCATACAGTTAAAATTTCTTTAGAAGAAGTAGCTGAGTATAGATATGTGACCAAGCAATGAGAAGCTAGGTGAGAGGTATACAGAGGTATCCACTGTAAAATTATTTCAACTTTTCTACACATTTGACATTTTCATCATAAATATTGGAAGTGAAGGACTGAAGCAGAACTTACAAACCAGGGGCCCACAGACCATGATTTATTTGGCCATCAAAGAATTATTTTATTGAATCAGTTGCAAACATTTTAAAAAGCAGGGGACTTCACATTAAAATCTGGATTTCTGGTTTCTCTAGAAATATCAGGAGATCAGATATCACCAGGCCCCACATTCTTGCATGGAAACATGTGACTGGAGTTGGAGTGGCTGTCCTTCTTCCGTGGGGCATGTCCTCTGCTTGGACACAAATCCCACTAGATAGACATTCCTCATTTATGCTACTTCTCAGGTGGTAATACTCATCCAGCCAGAAAAAGGGGAGAAAGTCTACAAAAGGGGGCTCCAGGGGCGCCTGGGTGGCTCAGCGGGTTAAAGCCTCTGCCTTTGGCTCAGGTCGTGATCCCGGAGACCCGGGATCAGGATCGAGCCCCACATTGGGCTGCCTGCTCGGCAGGAAGCCTGCTTCTTCCTCTCTCACTCCCTCTGCTTGTGTTCCCTCTCTAGCTGTGTTTTTCTCTGTCAAATAAATAAATAAAATCTTTTAAAAAAGGGGGGGGGGCTCCACTCTATGTGAGAGTCTGTGAACTCACATGTAGTTAGCGGAAAGTGCTATCATGCACCTCTGTCTTTGCTCTGAGTGACTGGGAAGCAAAGCCTCCTCCTTGCCCCTTCTGCTCACAGCCTCTGGAGGTGCCGCTCTGTGCCACACCATGAGGCCAAGTGAGCAGAACAGCTCCACGAAGAGGTCTGGGGTGGTTGTATCAAAAGGAAAGTCTCGAGACCAGCTGAGCAAGGCTGTGTTTATTGGAGAATGTTGCCTTTTGACCAAAATGCACTAAATAGGTAAGATCCTATCAGTTAGTTGCCATCATCGTTTATTATATCGCTTTGTTGATAGGTTTCAGGCAAAGAAAACCGTGAATTCAGGTGTCCTGGATCCTAAATTTGATCTGTGTATAACACAATGGGAAAATTCTACCTCTTCTGTTTTTCTTTCTAGTATAAAGGAGGTTTGTGTGTTAAAATACTTTGTCAATAGGAAATAGTGTTTGTTGCAGTGTTCAGTGTTTTCAAAAATTAATTTTTTCCCTCTCTGCCTATGCCGTTTTCTTTAGGGATCCACACTCAACAGGATACCTCCACTGGGGTGTGCTGCATCCCAAGGTCTGTTCTTGGTTGGGAGGTCGTAGGGTGGGAGCTATGTCTACCAGATCTGCTATCTTAACGGTCAGTCCACTGTGAGCACTGTAAGGAGCTTATTATGTCCTTGTGGGTGATAGTGGTGAGGGTGAACTCAGGTCCCTTCGCTTTCTACCTCTTCCTCTAGTGTTTTCTGCTGCGCTTGGAATACAATACTGTCTCCTTCCTTGGCCAGCTGTACCTAGGTGGTCTGACCCCTGCTTATCTTCCGGTCTCATATCCCGTTCTTCTCTCCCCTCCCCACACTTCAGCCACACTAGCTTCTTTCTTTTCTTTAATACCCAAAGCTTGTCCCCTCCAGGGCCATTACACTGATATTTCCTCCTCCTGAACCACTGTTTCTCCAGCTCTTGACTCCGCTGACTCCTTCTCCTCAGAGGCCTTTCCTGACCACATCCTTTCCCCTTCATGCCCACTTGCTATTACATTATGTTGTCATTTTTTCACTGCAGTTAAGATCTAAAATTATTTTTACTTGCTTGTTTACTGTCTACCTCTTCCACGTCCATGCAAGCTTGGTCTCAGCAAGGACCCTGTCTCTTGTGCACCATAGAATTTCCCCAGGCCTCATTTTGGTGACACGAAAGGCAAGGTTGCCACCTAGTGTTTGGACATGTAGATGTGTGGCATCCACGATACCCTTTTTTTTTTTTTTTGAATTGTATATGCGTCTATTCGAAGTCAAATTTCTACAACCTGCTACAACAAAGACCAGAATTTATCAAGGGAGTGTAATTCCCCACAAAGTGTCTCTTCAGAGGCCCCAAATGGATTTTTTGCATTCTCCTGGGTTTCTGCCCAAAGCAGAGACCCTGTCTTTGTAAGACACTATAGAAATCCAAAGCAACCAAGACAGATGCGTAGCTGTTTCACAAGGTCGCAAGAAAATATTCTCCAGACTGTGTTTCTTTCCATTCCACCTGCCTTCAGTGTCAAGATGTGCTGCTTATAAAAGAAGTGAAACCCATGTCAAAGAAAAGAGCAACCCATCACCTCAATTGCTTATTGCCCTGGTAACATAGGGAAGGATGCATCTTTAAAGTTCAGGAACACATGAACCATTCAGACCCTTAAGTGGGTGAAGCCAAGCAAGAGACTTATCTGCTCTGCAAAATCTTGGTGGCCTCAGGTTGGGTATTTTCCACTTCCAGCCATGCTGAAGACTGGCAAGACAAAGAAAAGGAATCTGTGAAAAGTAGCCAGATGAGGATGGTACCAGGGGAACCCATTTAATAAAGAGCCTCAGTTAGGCTGCTAAGATAACATTCTGGGAAACTGGGTTATTAGAAATCACGGAAAATGGGTGGTGAGAGTGCCAGTGGATGAGAATAACCATGGCAACCAAACTAGCAGTTTTCTTATTATTTCACTTTCCTTGAGACTAAAAATAGATCAAGTGTAGGTCATCGTAAACAAGACCAGTAATGGTTTACATCTTCTGCTACAGCTTTTGCTGGATTTCTTTTGTGGGCTTGTAAGAAAATGCCCTCCTAACATAGGAAAATTATCATATGCCTTTTGTTCTAACTAGTCTTTGCTATATATATTACTCTAATGCACATAGTGTTCTATTTTTACTTCAGAATATATTTTCTAAGAGCAAGTAGGAAACAATTATGGAATTATAAAGCCGAATTACAATGTGTTTTGGAAACCACTTGTTCAATGCAGGATTTTTTTCCCATCCTAAGAGATCATCTAGTTTCTACTTAAGTCTCTGCAGTGACAAGGAGCTTATTATTTAATGATATAGCAATTCTATTATTAAACAAATCATTGGAAAGTCATTGCTCTATTTCTATTTATTCATGAACCTGATATTAATTTTGTCCTATGCTGTACCAGGCACTTCAGAGCTAGTGGTGAACAAAATGAACCCAGTCCCTGAATGTCCAGAAGTTACAGTCTGCTTTCCTGTGACTTCCCTTTGGATATCTGCAACTAGAAACATTATAGAACAAGATTGTTATTGCTTTTTTTTTTTTTAAGATTTTATTTATTTATTTGACAGAGAGAGATCACAAGTAGGCAGAGAGGCAGGCAGATAAAGGAGGAAGCAGGCTCCCTGCTGAGCAGAGAGCCCGATGCAGGCCTCGATCTCAGGACCCTGAGATCATGACCTGAGCTGAAAACAGAGGCTTTAACCCCTGAGCCACCCAGGCACCCCAGTTAGCTCTTTCTTATCTGAGAGCCCTCTAAAGTTTAGTAGAGAACCTTTAGATTTTTTCTTACCAATACAGCTTGTGGAATCAGTGAGAATTCCTTGGCTGCGAGCAAGCAGAACAATGAACAAAGGCCCTGGCAAAAAAAAAAAAAAAAAAAAAAAAAAGGTCCATTGGAGGGAAATAGGATAACTCAGAAAATTGAAGGGTGAGCTGAAGAATTAGCCTTGAAAAGAGAACAGTGGCAACGTTGGGCATCTCAATAGCAGGACAATGAACTGTGTTTTCAAAGTCCTACTATTGTTTCAGTAATGATTGTTTTCTGTTGTCCCTCTGATCAAGACTGAAGTTTCTTGGAGAAATTGGAGGAAAGGGAATCTGATTGGCTCAGCTGGGGTTCCATGGCTCCCCCCACACTCATGCTGGGGAGGGCAGTGGAACTTCTCGATGTCCACACAGAATGTAGTCAATGAAGCAATGGGTGTTCTGCAAAGAAAGATCAAGAAACTGCCAGAAGGAGGAGTAGATGTTGGTGACAAAACCAACAAATGACTGTACAGTCGCTATCTTAATCACCATCCTTTGAGCAGACCGACTACTTGGAAACACTGATGCAAGGAAGAACCTGGAGCTCCTCCCTTAGAAAGTAACACCTGCCCGCAAGGTCTAATGGACTTCTCTCATCTCTCAAGTAAGACCTCCCAGGTCTGCCTCACCTTCCTCATATGACCCTCAGGATGACCTTGACAACCTCATCCTTGCTGGTCTTATTCTGTCCTGAATTCATTTTTCCCTAGGAGGCACAGCAGAAGCCCAGTCCAGCAGTGATGAAGAGTTCTTGGTTCTTCCTTTTGAAAACTGCCTGCTGGGTCCAGCCCAAGCACCAATGCAGTCTCAAACAAATATGCTTATACCCTCAAATTGGGATCCGCATCCTTTCCTCATTTCACTGCGTTAGCCGTGAGTACATCATATTGCACTTTGTGAATGTAAATGAGGCTAGTTGGTTTCAAATGCTTGTTCTTGGGAATCAGGCAGTTTTGCTAAAAGTACACACAGGAACATCCTAGACTTTTTTCTGGAGATTAATGTTAAAACTAAATATTTGCATACTTATTTCACAAAAGGGAAAGGTCATTAACTTTCTCCACTATTCTAGCAGCTCCTTTTTTTTTTTTTTTTTTGAGATTATTATAGAATCTCACTTGATATCTGCAGGCTCCGGTGTCCTTTGGAATAGAATTCACTTGAGCCCAGAGTTATAAAGTCTTCTAAAGCTGCAGGTGTGGGGCACCTGGGTGGCTCATTGGATTAAAGCCTCTGCCTTCAGCTCAGGTTATGAGCTCAGGGTCCTGGGTGGCTCAGTGGGTTAAAGCCTCTGCCTTTGGCTCAGGTCATGATCTCAGGGTCCTGGGATCAAGGCCCGCATTGGGCTCTCTGCTTAGCAGGGAGCCTGCTTCCCCCTCTCTCTGCCTACCTCTCTACTTACTTGTGATCTCTCTCTGTCAAATAAAATATTTTTTTTAAAAAGCTGCAGGTGTGCATACTTTTGCATTTATTTACATGGCTGCCTCGGCTAGACCCAGTCTAATTTGAATAGTGTCTCCTTGCTAAAAAGAGGCCAGGAGCTATTGATTAGATCTGCCTTCACCTGGCAGAGCTCAGCTGTGCTTAAGGGCTTTACAGCGAGAGAAACCAGGGTTTAAGGCCTATTCCTGTCTCATACTAGTTGTGTGGCCTTGGTCCAGTTTTTTCATCTTTTCCAGGTCTCAATTTTCTCATCTGGGAAATGGCTAAAACCTCATGGGGGGTTTAGATTGACTGTACACTCAAGAGACAGGAATCACCCAGTTGTTTTAAGAGGGAACTTCCTGTAAAGAACTGTCAACCAAGTACTGAAGAAATGAAGAGGCAAAAAGGAAACATTAAAGATGTAGCCATCCAGCTGCCACCCCTAGAACCAAGGGAAGGAATGGAAGATTTGGGGTTGTTAAGACTGAGAAGCCTGAGGAGGGACGCTGCAGACCTGAAATTCAGGCCTCTGAGAACAGGTTCGCTCAGCTGTCCGGTTGCCTTGGGAGCTGGAAGCCCCCCCCCCCCCCCCGCGGGGTGAAGTCCAGCCCTCTGAGAAGGGGACACGGAATTGCCGGTGCTGGGCTCCCTAGGGGGACGTAGTGCTTCTAGCTCTGCGACCGTTGGAAGAAACAGAAACCAGAATCAACTGCGTTGCCGGTCCCGGGGTGCAAATGCTTTGCTAGGATAGTGCTGACGGGAATGAAAGACAGAAAGGAACAGGAAGTACACAGAAAGCGACTGGTCCCCCTTCTTCCAGCCTTGTAGTTAGTTTCCCTCTAGGGCCCCCTATTGGCAAACCCTAGCTGAGAAAGGAGAACGGAGGTTTTTGGAGTCCCCGCCCCCCAGTTATAGAGGATGAAAGACTGGGAAACAATAACTTTCTAATTGGTCCACTTTGGCTGCTCGGCATCTCTCTTCCCCACAAGAGCTTTCCCATGGACTTCCAAACACGGGAACAAAGATGTCCTCAACCTCATTGTACCTAACATCCCAAGAGCCCCTCAAAGTCCCAGCTGTTATTATCTACCTCTGGGAGACAGTCAACATTATTCATTTTTGAGCTGTCTTAGTTACTCTCAACTTTGAAGTCTCACCAGAACCTCCTGTTACTGAAAGACTAAATTGTTGCATGTAAAAGTAGTAAGAGGAAGGAGAAGAAGAAATACAAAATTAGTTTATATCAGGGGATGACAAACTCCGACTTTCAGGTCAAATCCAAATGTAAAGTTTTTTGGAACACAGTCACACTCATTGATTTACATATTGTCTCTGGCTACTGTGGGGATTTGGATGTTTGCAAACAGAACATATAAGTCTAACATATTTGTTATCTCTTTACAGAAAAAAAGTTTTCACTCTGCTTTATCTACTCACACACACACATTTCAAAACCTGGTTTATTTAAAAAGACGATTAGAACCTCAGTTAATTCTTTACTTGGTGAGCTGCCCAAATATTCATTCCTGAATGAATATCAGATTCAGAAGTATCTGACTCAGTGAGTCTGCCTTTTCATGGTTGCTGGAGTTTTCCATTAACTTTATTATTGGTCACAGAAGTGCTAAGATATAGCCCAGGGAAACCCTGAGTTATGGACATGATTCTCCTTACATTTATTTTGTAATAGCAACACAACTGGCTCCTGGTTATCAGAATCAATCATCCCAGCCAGAAGATAATATTCTTTACCTGTTGGTTCAGGGACATAAGAACCCCAAAATGACCAGTGACAGTCTCATTGTCCAATTCAACAGAACCATTGTTGTGCAGGCAACAGGAATCGTTCTTTCCTCCAAACCAGTACAGATCATTATTGCACAGATGGGAGGCAAGAATTCTGCAAGAATGTTATTAGATGTAATAATGAGAGAAGCCACTTCTACATCCACCCCTTGATTGCTGGACCCAAGCACACTGGCTATGGATGAAAGAGCATCAAAGGGCATATATACACTGTATTCTATAGATAGAACCCCATGCATTCAGGATATTGTCTTTTAGCTGGCACCATAACCTAGTTTTCGATAGGCATCCCACGATTCTTTTGGGCCAGCTGCTTCCGGATGATGGAAAATGTGGTAAGGCACACAGGCATCTGGTGTGTATTGTCTTCTGTGCAACCTGGTACAAAAGACATCAGTACCAGTGATAGACCAGGCATTCCTCCAAAGTAGGGGGTGTTCACTCTGATCTTAGGCAAATGAAAGAGGCCAACTTGCCAAACATCCTTGGGATACTCTCCATCTCCAGTCCTATCTGGGGATACTTGGTGCTCCTTGCTTTTCTTTTTTTTTCTAGAAATGGTCCTCTCATGAACTCTCTCCTCCCGAGCCTCTCATCACTGCTGTCAATGGCTTTTCAGACCAGAATGAGCTTCCTCCAGGGACCTAGGAGATTTCCAAGCCACTGAGGGAGTTCTTGCTGCTGAACAGCCTAGGCGATGGTTTTCTAGACCCCTTCAGATTTCATCGCAACTGCACCCTAATTTGCATAATTCTCCGTGGCCATTCAGTCAGAGTAGGTATCATGGGCTTAGAAAAGGAATTCTTTCTTTCTCTCTTTCTTTCCCTCTTTCTTTCTTTCTTTTCTTTCTTTAAGATTTTTATTTATTTATTTGTCAGAGAGAGAGAGCATAAGCTGGGGGAATGGCAGGCAGAGGGAGAAGCAGGCTCTCTGCTGAACGAGGAGCCCAATGTGGGACTCAATCCTTCGGCGCTGGGATCATAACCTGAGCCAAAGGCAGACACTTAACTGACTGAGCCACCTGGGCATCCCAGGAGTTACTTCTTTCTTTGGGCCCAGTGACTTTCTTTGGGTCAGGATGAGACCAGCCTCATGTGTCTAAACCCAAGACAGTGTTTTAGGTCCAGTGTGGCTCTATTGCCATTGCCTAACTCCTTCTTTAGCATTTAATGCAGGATATTGGACATGGATTAAATCCTTATATTGATCATTTCTGCTAAGGTCATGCTTAGTTAAAGTTAGCTCCAGTACATGGTTATCAAAAGTAACATTGGAGTTTCACTGGCCCCAAATAATCATTACATGGCATCCTGGAAAGGAACAAAAAGCAAGATTCTGAAAAAGCTCAAATACCAAGGTCTATCAATTTGTAATTATGTAAGTATATAAGTGTTTTTTAATCCAATAAGAGCAATAGAGTTTGGGTATTACACATTTTGAATAAGTTCCCCAGTTTGCAGTTGTCCTTCCTATTATTTATTTGAGGGAGAGAGAGAGAAGTAGACTCCCTGCTGAGTGGGGAGTTCAATCTGGTGTTCAATCCCAGGATCCTGGGATCACAACCAGAGCTGATAGCCAATATTTAACCGAGGACTGAGCCACCCAGGCACCCCTCAATTTTTATGCAAGTGTTTATTTTTATTTTAGGATAATTCATTTGATCACAAAAAATTATAAATATACCCAAATAACATTTCTTATATTTCTTTGGATTCTTGGAGTAATTGTTCTGTAGAATGAAGGTGGGGCTGTAGGAACAAAGCAAGTTCCAGCTGCACTCTCAACAGGACCTGATGTGCTGTGTGTGACTCTGGGCTTGACCTCTCTGGGTCTCAGTTTTCTCCTCTGTGAAATGAAACGAGTAGATGAGATTATTTCAAGGTCTTTTCCATTTTAATACTATGATACGAAATCACAAGTGATATGATTTCATACGATGGGACTGATAAAAGGATAAGGCAGGGATTGAATTAGTTAAAGATGACCATACCTTTCATATTTAAATTCAAACTCTTTTGAGCCTAACAAATTTTTAAGTTTTCAAGATAAAGCAACTATCAGTTCCTCTGAAATAAATATGGTATATCTGATCTGAGTATATCTTGTTTTTATTTCTCCAGAGAACTGGCAGATCTCTCCAGTATTTACTGGTAGCAGAGCAATTCAAGCTAGGAGCTTGCAGCCAGCAGCACGTGCCTGGTCACTATAAAGTCCATACAGCCTACGCAGATGACTCTGAAGGGCATCACAGTGGCTTCTGTTTGATTCTCTATCTTGGTTGATCAGAATGCTTCTTTCAATAATAAACAGGGACTTTCTGTACTCCACATAGTTTAACTTGAAATAGGAGTAAGAGGATGGAGTTAGAGAAAGGTAAGGAGGGAAAAAAAGATAAGATGAAAAAGGTCTTGGAGGAGGGGTGTCCTGCTAGTTTTATGCATGTATTGGGTTCTGGCCCAACACTCCTCTTAGGAGGTCAGGCACTTGGAAGTGCTTCTGGAAAGGGAAGCAGAGATTAGCATGAGAAAAGTACAGCTTGCTCATTTCCGGTCTTGAAGTCTTGAGGTACCTGTTTGGGTCATGTACGGTTCCAGGGAAGCCAGACACACAGAATACAGCAAGAGGACCAAGGAATAACTTGACTGAGTTCTGGAATTCTGGTCATGGATTTAGTTTGTGAAGGACAGTGTCTGAGTCAGACTCCTTCACAGAGGAATAAGGTGCTGACCAAGAGGCCCAGGTGGGGATTGGAATTTTAGTGTCTCGGTGTGGATTAGGAATTCAAAAGGTGGAAGATAGGGCTGGCTCATGAGTGTGCAACGAGTGCTGCTGCCCAGGGCCTGCTGTCCAGAAGGATCTTGAGCTTGAGCCTTAGTGTTTTGCCATTGTTATCTTGATATTTTAAATAATTTTGTTTTTGCGAATTTATCTTTTATAAGTGAAATCAGGTGAGACCATGGAGCATTACCAGGGGCTTGGGGTCTCAGATCACAAGCAATCCTGTTTTTTAACCACCTCCTGCTCCCAGGTTCTCAGCTATCGGTTCTCCCAGTAATCACTGGTACATAAGCCCCTGGTTGGGGACTAAGTGAAGCAGGATGACCCGGGGCTAGGTATGTTCATGCTTGTTGAGTTGTGGAACTGGGCCTCATTCATTCCTCCAGTATTCCCGAGCACAATGGAGGGCAACATCAGATAGCAAAGAGAAAACACCATGAAGAGTCCAGAAAGACACAAAATAAAGGAAAAGCTTTTTCTTCTGCTTTTTAAACAAGAGACCCCACATTTTCATATTGCACTAGGTCCCATGAGTTATGTAGCCAACACCAGTGAGAAGGGGAGGTAATGACTATCCAAGGAATGAGCTAGGTAGACCTCAGGACCCAGTGGGTAGTAAGGGTGAACACCAAATCCAGGGGTGGAGTATGGAGGTCGGAACTGGGCAGTGGAGTCAGGAGTTTGAAGCAGGAGAGATAAGAAAAACTGGAGAAAGTAGAAATCAAGAAGAAAGCATGGCTAGGTTATTCTGAATATAAATTTCAACAGTGGTTGGGATTTTAATCTTATGTGTGGTTGAAGGTCCATCTAACTCAAATGGCCAAAAATGAAGCCAAACAGTGT
Source organism: Spilogale gracilis (assembly GCA_004023965.1). Classification (NCBI taxonomy): domain Eukaryota; kingdom Metazoa; phylum Chordata; class Mammalia; order Carnivora; family Mephitidae; genus Spilogale; species Spilogale gracilis. The sequence goes on along the minus strand of PITA01013429.1, from coordinate 10,472 downwards.
CGACAATATTCTAAGCCCAAGTCATTCCCTGAGAGGGCAAATAAAGGCAATCATACATTTTTCTGATCCTCAGGGAGTTTATAGAGGGCCAAAATGTTCCTTTAGCCCTCCTGTATAATGAAATGAATTACCATAATAAAAATTCAGTTGTCGGTTAGGCCTTTATTGTGAATAATTCTTGAAGACTATTCCATCATATAACATGCTTTTGTGTGCCTGTTCTAATCTGTGGGGAAGAAAAAAACCTTTATACTTTCTCTTTTAAGTTTGGTGTCTTTAGCCATGTATTCAAGGGACATTGATAGGAACTATTGCTCCTGATAAAGAAGGCTGGAAACCAGAGAGCGAACCTCCATGACCTTGAGCAGCACCGCTTGGTGCTCAGCACTTCTGAAATTGTACAGGGTTTGGGAAAAAAAGCGCCAACAATACTCAACACCTCCACTTCTTTTTAACAAAATGGAATTTAAACACAATTTGCACTCTTAATTTATTCTGAAGCCTTGATAGTTTCAGTTGCTAATGTTAACTGCAGGTGAATGGTAGAAAAGTTTTTCGCCACATTTTGAAGCAGAATTTACTTACCAGAGAGGCAGGGGAGCAGGGAGGAAATCTGGAGGAAAGTAACACTTGTCTGACACTTCACATTTTTATTTATTTAACACACACTCATATAGCGCTTTCTGAAGTGTCAGACACCGTCCCACCCAACTACTTTACCAACACTAATTAATTCAGTTCTCCTAACAACCAGGGCTGGCTTATCCAATAGGCACAATGCCTGACTTTTTTAAAGTCAGGGGGAAAAAACTAACTATAATAATATGGTTACATAATGAGGAATCCAACCTGGATTATACACCCTCAGACCAGTGCAGCTGTAAAATATAATTTTTCATATTATTTTATGGAAGAAGGGGCCTGTGAAGGCAAACATATATAGGGCCCACAAAAATCATAATGTACGTCTAATAACAACTCCCCCATTCTCTTAATTTCAGAGATGAGAAGTATGAAGCTTAAGCAATCTGCCAGAGCTGCATAGCTAATAATGGCAGAGCTGAGACTCTAGTCAAGCGTGGCTCTGTAGAACACTGGGCTGAGCTGTTCTGACATGCTCCTCAATGATGTATTGCACAGGACTTTGGCAGATGCTAAAAAATTAGCTCTCTATAACCAAAACTTTTTGTTTTAATAATTTTAGAAGGTCTTCTATATGTTTATTAGTCGCTTCCTGCCTTATTAATGAGGTTATCTAGAACATAATCTACTCTTCTGCAGGATGCCATGGCATTCTTACCCATAGGTAACCTTATTAGGAATTTTTAATGCACTTGGCACTCTTCTACAATTTTTAAAAAATATTTTATTTATTTATTTGACAGAGAGAAACACAGCGAGAGAGGGAATACAAGCAGGGGGAGTGAGAGAGGGAGAAGCAGGCTTTCCGCCAAGCAGGAAGCCCTATGGGGGGCTCGATCCCAGGTCTCAGGGATCATGACCTGAGCCGAAGGCAGTCAGTTAACCAACTGAGCCACCCAGGCACCACCGATTTTTTTTTTTTTTTACAAGTATTAACTCATTGAGTCCTCTCTATCCTATGAGGTAGATAGATTTTATTGATGAGCAAACCCAAGAGAGATTAAGCTACTTATCCAATTTCACCCAGCCAGTTGGTAACAATGGAACCCAGGTAGACTGGCTCCAGATGGAGCCTCCCAACCAAGGAAGAGCAGCTGGTTTGTACTGCACAGTATGGAGTGATAGTCTCAGGACCTTTGTTCCTACCCCTCATACTTTTGGACCTAGATGTTATTTTAAGTCTGCTGTCAACTTTTTAGGGTTATCTGCCTTTTCTCTCCCTGTTAGGCAATGGGCTAATAATTTTAGCTATGTTATGTTTCTAGCACTCACATTTATCACTTGATAAATTCTTGGAGTGCCTACCAAGAGCTGTGTTGTGTTTATTTGCTGCTTTCAACTACTGTAATTGAAGAACTAGAGAGCCCATGACTCTGCCAAGTAGCATCAACAGGTGTTATGTGGAGGGAGAGGTGGTCCTATAATAGGCCTTGGGATCCTTAATGCTGGGCCTTGTGAAGATGATTTTGGATGTGTTGAGGGCCTTTGTTGGTTAATGGTCATTTATTTCTTGGTTTTTAGCCAACTTTTCAATAGCAAGTGCTGGTAAATTGCATTATTATGTATAAGGGGGAAATATCTGGCATGATACCTTAATTGAGCAAGTGGCTCAAAAGGGTTCATTTGCCAGGTAACTGCACTATCTTTATGGTCTTTATCGAATGGTGTGACAAATGATTTAAGTGGAAAATAAAACTCCACTGGGATATTCTGGATTAGTCTTCCCTTAGAGCTCAATTTTTTTTTAAAGATTTTATTATTTGATAGAGAGAAACACAACTAGAGAGGGAACACAAGCAGGGGGAGTGAGAGAGGGAGAAACAGGCTTCCTGCTGAGCAGGGAGCCCAATGCGGTGGTCAATCCTGGGACTCCAGGATCATGACCTGAGCCTAAGGCAGATGCTTACTAACTGAGCCACCCAGGCACCCCGACTATTTTAAAGTTTATAGTCCAACTGACCACAACTCTAAGATTTGAAGACTGCTTTCTGCCACCAATTTGATTCTTTTTCTATTAACCTCATTTCAGTTCTTGGTCTTCACAGCCCTCTCAGGAAATACTGCTACCACGCCCAAGACTATATTCTTCACAACTGACCCCAGAATGCTCTGTTAATTGGCAGTTTACAATCCTTCAGAAGCTTGACAGTTTCTGGGTCCTACTGCTTAGTCATCATGGAAATACTAGAGCTCTTTGTAGGCTCTGGAATAATACCTAATATTTTAGATAGGAGGAAAACAAGCAAGAGATGAGCCAGTTTCTTGAAACATCTTCATCTATTTTTGCTTTTGTTTTTGTTTAAACAAACAAACCACTCCAGACTACTACTTAGGTCAGAGTTTACAAAGTAGTGTCCCCTAGATTTAGGCCATTAACATGATTCATTGGGAGTGCATTTTAAACTACACAAATTTTAAGTCAATTACTTTTATATAAGAACCACAAAAATTTACCAAACTAATAACAACAACACAAAAAATGCAGACTTCTCACTTCTTTGGAAATTGGGTGATCTGATAGCATTAGACCCATTCTTCTATGATAACAGTGAGCTAGAACTGGTTAGTCCCTGGCTGCTTTAGACAGAGGAGGCCCTGCCTCACTTGCCACAATCCATATGCATTCCAATTTGCTTAGTTCTACTACCTGCCTGTGCCCTGAAAGCATTTGATTTTATATCCCCTACTGTGAGTCAATGAAAGATACAAGCTCAAAATTTCAGGACTACAGTACCTAACATAATCTTAAAAAATTGAAATGGAAAATACATACTCACAAAAATCAAAACAATGTATAGCAAAAAGTATACATTTAGTAACCTCACTGATCCAATAATTCTTTTTTCCTCATTCTCCAGAAGTATTACTGGTAATAGTATCTTTTGTTTTCATTTAGATATTTTTTATGAATATGATTTTTTTTTATCCAACTGTGGTTACCTGCTTTTTGTAAGGCTATATGTGTATACAACTATTGGGTCCCACACATGTGCAAAGTATGCTACAGTGTATTAAAATAACTATTCATATAATTAACAAAAAACTTTCTGGAATGTCCAAATACTAGAGAAAAATGCTTTAAAATTATCTGACCAGTTGCCTTCATTAGTCATCCTTTCAGCTCTTTTCTCTATGGAAGGAAACCATTCTTTAATAAATATTCATTGAGCTCCTACTACGTTCAAGGCACTCTGCTAGGTAAAGTGGGAAATAGAAAGATGAATTAAAAACAAGATCAACAACACTAACATAAGAAAGGAAGTGATTATTTCCCCCAAAGGAATGGGGTGAAGGTATTGGATTTTAAATTAAACATGCTCTAATTTCAGTGGACCAAACCTAAGATTTTTTTAAAAGATTTTATTTATTTATTTATTTATTTATTTATTTATTTATTTATTTATTTGACAGAGAGAAACACAGTTAGAGAGGGAACATAAGCAGGGAGAGTGAGAGAGGGAGAAGCAGGCCTCCTGCCAAGCAGGAAGCCCGATGCGGGGCTCAATCCCAGGTCTCCAGGATCATGACCTGAGCCGAAGGCAGTGCTTAACCAACTGAGCCACCCAGGTGCCCCCCAAACCTAAGATTTGAGGGATTACAGAAGTCTAGGAATAATCCAAACTTGAAAAGGTAAATAAGAAAAAGTTTCAGCTGAGTGATTTCAATCACAATTTTGCTAAAATGAAGTTGGGATGAGAGAACCACAAAGTAGAGATAGAATTAGAGATGTGCCTCTGAGAGATTTAAGGAGAAAGAAATTTTGCCTTTGAATATCTCAGTTACCTGGAAAAAATTATTTGTTCATTGAATACTCTCTTGAATTAGATTACAGTAAATGCTGCCAATCTTTAAGGAAATAATCAAAACCAAATAAAAAAAACATGTTACCTTAAGGGCTTTTCCCCACTATAGTTTTTTGAGAGGTGGGGCCTCTTGCAAATAATAGAAAATATCCATTTTTTATAGATCTGCAATCACCTGTGGATACAGAATTATGCGGAACACAAAGCACACCCAGAGTTCTTTCCAAAGAAATATCACCCTTCACAAATTCTTTATTTTGATCTCTAGCAACCTGATGTTTTCATATATTCAATGGGGATGACGAGTTTAAGAGCTATGCAACCCTAGTTTTGACATGTATAATGGCTATGTAAGATACTTATTAACATTGGATAAAGCTGGATGAACTGTTTTTGCAATTTCTTGGGCATCTTAAACAATTTCAAAATATAAAGTTATTTTAAAAATGATCATTCAAGACGTGTCTGGGTGGCTCGGAGAGTTGGGCCTCTGCCTTCGACTCAGGTCGAAGGGATCCTGGGATTGAGCCCCGCATCAGGCTCTCTGCTCGATGGGGAGCCTGCTTCCCCCTCTTTCTCTGCCTCTCTGCCTATTCGTGATCTCTCTGTCAAATAAATAGATAAAATCTTTAAAAAAATCATTCAACAAACTTTCATCCGGCTTTGGAATGTCTTATCTTTTGTCTTGAATGCCTCAGTTACAAGTTTTAATTTTAAAACTTAAGTTATTTTATGGATAATGCTAGTTGAAATATCAATGAAATTGAATTATTCTAGCAAAATATCTATTTTTAGAAAAGCATTTTATTCTCTTATGAGTCATCTAGGCTATATTTCTTCAATGACAAAGTTCAGAGGATAATTGGCCAGCTTCGATTTCTCTTTGCTTGGCTTTAGAACTTTAGATAAGAAAGAACATTTTTCATAAGAATCCCATAAGTGTAGAATTTTTTTGTTCTTTTGTCTCAAAAGTGTATGAACTCTTTGAAATATCAGTAGTATCATAATCAACAATGATTTTTAAAGTTGGTATTACTTTGCCAACAGCCTTTTCTCTCCACAACATATATCTATAAATGTGTTGTATGATAAATTACATAAAACAAATAAATGCCCTCATTTTCTTATTCTGTATATTAAAACACTATAAATTCACTTAGAAATACCACTAGAGCTCTCTTAAAAAAATCCAATGCTATGGTCTCCAAAATAGGGCTCACATGTCCCAAGGGAGGTTCAGGTTGATTCATACTAATCGTCGAAACTTGAAAAACTAATGTGATTCAAAGCAGTGTTAGCCAGTGTATTGTGCCAATGGTCTTTAAAATTCACGGGCTCTCTGCTCAGCGGGGAACCTGCTTCCTCCTCTCTCTCTGCCTGCCTCTCTGCCTACTTGTAATCTTTCTCTCTGTCAAATAAATAAATAAAATCTTAAAAAAAAATTCATTTAGCCAAAATTTCTCCACAAGATTCTTCATAATCAATTAAGAAATATTTCTTATACTAGTATTTCTAGTAGATAGTAACTATTCATTCGGGAGCATGTATCAGTAATTTACATATTTCCAAAATTTTCTAAAAAGCCTTACAGCCTTTTTAGTGAATCATCAGAGTAATTATTCATCCTTTTCATTCAGGAAAGCATACAGTTTCTTTTTGGAAGGGATCTAGATTCTTTCTAGTCCAACTGACTGCTTACTGCTTGAATCTGCTTTTTGAAATTCTCATCCATCTAGCTTCAATCATGCTATGACTTGGAGAGCCTCAGGTTCTCAGAAGTAGGGCTTTAAGGACTTCTGTGGGGAGGAGGTGGAGGAAACCGGAAGAAGTGAATGCTGACCTGGCATGGATCCAGTTCTCCTCATTCACTCATTAAAAGCAAGCAGCTGGGATAGCATCTGATTCACTTAATCAGTTTCTTTGTCAGATTTAATCTGCAGAAACCATTCCATTGCTTAAGGAAGTGACCCTTGAGCTGAGTCTTAAGGATGAGTAGGAGTTAGCCATCCCAAAGTATAATAATTGGGAACAACCAATTGAATGGCAAAATATGTCACCTCAAGTAAGCTACAAAAAAGGGATGTCAGAGCAAATGGGAGAGTAAGCACCTCCAAAAAAATCTTCATAAAATTAAAAAGAAAACTGATAAAAATCATGAGTGAATTTTTCAGAACTTTAGATATTTAATCAAAGGCTTGTAGCAATCTGGGAATGTTTATTCAAGAAAAATGGCTGAATCGCAGTAAAAACTGTGAGATTTATGGCATTTTAACTTGCTCTATTCCCATCCCCCACTCTCTAGCTCCATGATAGCTTTGAAAATAACCTGCAATTATGCTGAAAGCTGGCAATCTGGGAGACACTGAAGGTTGCAGAATGGAGTTGGACCTCCTTCAAAACCCCATTCCCGGAGAATTGTCAGTCTTTGACTTGTCTAGTAGTTCCCTGAAAGATTCTACTTGCTAGTCTGTTTTTATTTTACATGGCTCAGAGTGAAGCTCATCTAGTGGAAAAAGTCTTTTCACCAGCAGTGATTATTAAAACAATTAGTGGCGGGGCACCTGGGTGGCTCAGTTGGTTGAGCGACTGCAGGTCATGATCCCGGAGACCCGGGATCGAGTCCCACATCGGGCTCCCTGCTGGGTGGGAAGCCTGCTTCTCCCTCTCTCACTCCCCTTGCTTGTGTTCCCTCTCTGGCTGTGTTTCTCTCTGTCAAATAAATAAAATATTTAAAACAACAACAACAACAAAAAAAACAATTAGTGGCAATTGTTTAAAATTTGTGGCTGCCGGGGTGATAGATAAAGTTAGGTTAAAAAATAGGCTAACCAAAAAGTTTAAGGAAAATATGGGGAATAAGAAATCCAGGGGGACTTTGAAAAACTCTGACATATTCTTAGGAATCTAGAAGATCAAGTGCATGCATAGGGCTATGTATGCCCAGGACTCTATGCATACTGAGAAAGACTTGAGAACATCCTAAACTCTTAGCTCTGGATAATCTTGAGGGTCTGAGTGTGTAGAAAGTGAGGGCTAAGCGAGTTGTTGACTTTATGACTGAGTGTTGAAGGCATGCTTCAATATACAGACATATGACCCCTTGGAAGACTCACTGATTTTAGGTATTTAAGGAAATCTCTGCCCAATCATCACCTGACCACTAAGCTAACTGAGCAGAGATTTCAGCAGTGACATATGACAAGGCACACAGACTTTGTCATTTGGAAAAGCCACTAAAACAAACAAACAACAACAAACAGCAACAGCAAAAAATCCTGAGAAGGGGGAGAATCTGATTTCCAGAGTTGCCACAACTTATTATTTAAACATCCAGTTTTCAACAAAAAAATTACAAGATGTGCAAAGAAATAAGAAAATATAGCCCATATAATACAGGGATGGGGGTAGCGAAGTAACAATTAATAGTAACGGTCCCTGGTGAGGCCCAAATGGTGAAATCACTAGACAAGGACTTTATTTTTCTATTTTTTATTTTTAAAAGTTTTATGTATTTATTTGAGAGAGAGAGAGAGAGAGAGAGAGCGCATGGGAGCCAAAGGCAGATGCTCAACTGACTGAGCCACCCAGGGGCCCCTAGACAAGGACTTTAAATCAGCTATTGGCCAAGAAACAATGAAAAGATGCTCAACATCATTAGCTATTAGGGAAAGGCAAGTTAAAAAAATTTAATATCCATTAGGATTGCCATACTAAACAACAACAACAGTAATAATAAATGTTAGAAAAAATGTGGAGAAATTGGGGCCACAGAATACAGCAGTAGAAAAGTATCCAATCTATCTAACAAAACCTATTTTGATAAGTGAAATCTCCTTCACTTCAGAGGCAAGAAAAATATCTATAGGTAATATCAGGACACTTTCTAGCATTTTCCAAACTGCTTCAAGTACCCACAAATCTTACTGAGGTGTCCCAAAACATCTACTTGAAAGAGCAAAGAAAGATTTTATGGGAAAATTTAGTGGATTAAATGCCAGAGGCACATTCTTGAGACATACATTTCTCTTTGTATATGCTTGACTTCTTTTTGTTATGAAGAACCATAGATCCTGGTTGAAGTGATCAAACTAAAGCTCAGATGAAGTACCTTGCAGGCCAGCAATGTTCTGTCTCTAGAGCCATAGGAACCTATACAATTCAACTTTGGAGGCACACGTTATTTAGCTTTACAAGATATTATTTTGATATGTAGAAGTGATTAACCTCTTTGACTCTAGGCTATTGTACATTTGAATCTTTTCATAACAAAAAATAAATTAGTACTTTCTGTAAAATGTATGACAAATTTTCAATTATATGGGTTAAGATAAATTAACCAAGGTACTAGAAAATAAACCACATTAAATATAATGTAGTCCTTTATTTAAAGGACAAATGTTGGGGCGCCTGGGTGGCTCAGTTGGTTAAGCAACTGCCTTCGGCTCAGGTCATGATTCTGGAGACCCAGGATCGAGTCCCGCATCGGGCTCCCTGCTCGGCGGGAAGCCTGCTTCTCCCTCTCTCACTCCCCTGCTTGTGTTCCCTCTCTGGCTGTGTTTCTCTCTGTCAAATAAATAAAATCTTTAAAAAAAAAAAAAAAGGACAAATGTTAGTGGTCTCCTTATAGACATATATTGAAAGTTAAGTATAGTAGCCTTTGTAAATCTACTAGTCAATTCTGAATTCCCCTGAATAGCCTTATCATTCCATTATTTTTTAAGATAGTTTTAATGGGTAACCATAAATCATCTTCTATTATATTAAAGATTCTGGCTGTAATGAATGTGGAAGTCATCTTCTGAGTTGATAAAATGTATTCAGGTATTGCCAAGTCCTGTCAGATATTCAACTAGTTGAACATATCTCATTCTGCTTTCACTTAAGAGAGAGTAGATTTTGTCAAATCTCACAGATTTCTTTTCCATTTTTTCCACTTAATCATTAAGATAGTTACTAGTAACTTCCAATAAGAATAATTATTTTTATTTTTCCTCACTAACTTATGTCTCAGTAAGTTAAAGTGTAAGTACTTGAATTATATCTTCAAACACAAAGTGAAAAATGGGATTTAAATTGGTTTTAATCTTGAGACATTCAGAGAAGTGTAAATCAAGAGCAATGTATTGGTACAGGATTGGTGCTGAATGAGAGATCTTGATAATTGTCTTATATTCTAAATTGTACACCTTACACTGCAAAAAATGTTTAAAATAGAATAAAATATTGCTTTGGCACATGTGCCTAATTGAATTTTTAAAAGATTTTATTTACTTATTTATTTAGAGGGAGACAGTGAGAGTGTGTGCGGTAGGGAGAGGCAGAAGGAGGGAGAGAGAGAACCTCAAGCGGACTTCACACTGAGCCCAAAGCCCAAAGTCGGGCTTGATCTCACAACCCCAAGATCATGACCTGAGCTGAAATCAAGAGTCATACACTCAATTGACTGAGTCATGAAGGCACCCCCTAATTGAATTTTTGATACTTCTTAAGGTAGTTCTTTACATGTAGACATTTTTCTCCTCCAACTAACCACTTAATAAATGGTCTTAGAAAATTCCTCATTGGCACCTTCCTTAACCTTCCTGGAGGTCTCAGAGACAATTTATATTGTTGGAGCCACCTGGACACAGAAAGCTGGCAGCCTTCCCTGGCAGATGGTCAGGCTCAGCACACCTTCCACAAGTATATTCTATATTTTTTCTCTTTCTTTTCCAAAAACTCCAATAAATGAAAGTGAAATTCAAAGAAAAATCAAGGAAACCTTGATTGAAATGAGATTAGAAGAATAGCCTCCACTGCGGAGAAAGGGGAACCCTCTTACACTGTTGATGGGAATGTAAACTGGTGCAGCCGCTTTGGAAAACAGTGTGGAGATTCCTTAAAAAATTAAAGATAGAGCTACCCTATGACCCTGCAATTGCACTACTGGGCATTTACCCCAAAGATACGGAAGTAGTGAAAAGAAGGGCCATATGCACCCCAATGTTCATCGCAGCAATGGCCACAATCGCCAAACTGTGGAAAGAG